>UESW01004549.1:661103-805979 GCA_900491605.1 Calamus simplicifolius | reverse complement strand
GGGACAAAGTTTCTTTTGTTTCTTAGATGGATATTCAGGATACAATCAAGTCCCAGTATTTCCTGCAGATCAAGAAAAGACCACCTTCACTTGTCCCTTTGGAACATTTGCCTTTAGACGCATGCCATTTGGTCTTTGTAATGCACCAGCCACGTTTCAACGATGTATGTTGGCCATATTTTCTGATATGATTGGTCAATTTTTGGAAGTATTTATGGATGATTTTTCAGTTTTTGGTGCATCATTTGATAGCTGCCTCGAGAACTTGACTAAGGTACTGAAACGATGTATGGAAATGAATTTAGTCCTAAGTTGGGAGAAGAGCCATTTTATGGTTCGTGAGGGAATTGTGCTTGGACACATTGTTTCAGAGCGAGGTATTGAGGTTGATAAAGCCAAGGTTGAATTGATCTCAAATCTACCACCCCCAACCTCAGTTAAACAAGTACGATCTTTCCTTGGTCATGCTGGTTTTTATAGACGTTTCATCAAAGATTTCAGTAAAATTTCTCGACCATTGTGTAATTTGTTGACCAAGATAGTTCTTTTAATTTTGATAAAGATTGTCTAACAGCCTATAACATCCTTCGAACTGCTTTGACCACTGCACCCATTATCAAGCCCCCAGATTGGACCATACCTTTTGAAATCATGTGTGATGCTTCTGATTATGCTGTAGGGGCAGTTCTAGGACAGAAACTCAATCGAGAACCTCATGTAATTTATTATGCTAGCAAAACTCTTTCAGATGCACAAATGAACTATACTACCACTGAAAAAGAATTACTAGCAGTTGTGTTTGCCCTAGAAAAGTTTAGATCATATCTGTTAGGGTCTAAAGTTTTAGTTTATTCAGATCATGCAGCGTTGAGGCATCTTATATCAAAAAAGGATACAAAACCCAGACTAATTAGATGGATCCACCTACTACAAGAATTTGATCTAGAAATCTTAGATAAGAAGGGTTCTGAAAATATGGTAGCAGATCATATCTCTAGGATCTCAGTGGAATACAATAAAGAAATAATCAGAGATAATTCCCTGATGAGCAACTATTCTCAATTTTCCATAGCAGTCTTCCCTGGTTTGCCCACATTGTGAATTATTTGGCAACAGAAAAGTACCTTTCCACTGGACAAAACAAGAAAAAGATAGATTTTTCTCACAAATCAAATATTACTTTTGGGAAGACCCTGAATTATTTAAGTACTATTCAGATCAGGTGATTAGGCGATGTGTTCCCGAGAGTGAATTTAAAAGTATACTTAACTTCTGTCATTCTCTTGCCTGTGGAGGACATTTTAGTGGAAAGAAAACTGCAGCAAAGGTACTGCAAAGTGGGTTTTATTGGCCAACTCTTTTTAAAGATGCACATGAATTTAGCCGTAATTGTCTCCAATGTCAACAAACAGGAAATATATCTCGAAAAGACATGATGCCCCTAAACCCTATCTTGGTTGTAGAAATTTTTGATGTATGGGGTATTGATTTTATGGGCCCATTTCCTTCCTCTTTTGGATTTGAATACATTCTAGTGGCAGTTGATTATGTGTCAAAATGGATTGAAGCCATGGCAACTCGAACCAATGACCATAAAGTTGTAATCAAGTTTATTCAGCATAATATCCTTAGTCGTTTTGGATGCCCAAGGGCTATAATTAGTGATGGGGGTACACATTTCACGAATAGACACTTTGAAGGATTAATGAACAAATATGGAATTACTCATAAGGTAGCTACACCTTATCATCCCCAAACTAGTGGCCAAGTTGAAATATCAAATAGAGAAATTAAAAATATCCTTGAGAAAACGGTGAGACCTGATAGGAAAGATTGGTCAGAACGTTTGGATGATGCATTATGGGCTTATCGTACTGCATTTAAAACTCCATAGGAATGTCTCCTTACAGGCTCGTATTTGGAAAAGCCTGTCATTTACCTGTAGAATTAGAACACCGTGCATTTTGGGCTATCAAGCAATTTAATTATGATATGAAAAATGCAGGTGTCAATAGAAAACTCCAATTGAATGAGTTAAAGAGCTACGAAATGAGGCATATGAGAGCTCAAAAATTTATAAAGAACGAACCAAGCATATCATGACAAATTTATTAGTAGAAAAACTTTTGAACCAAATCAAAAAGTATGGCTTTACAATTCAAGATTACATCTTTTTCCTGGAAAACTTCGTTCACGATGGAATGGACCTTTTATAGTAACTCAAGTATTTCCCATGGAGCTGTAGAGCTTAAAGACCCCAAGCAAGAAATACATTCAAAGTAAATGGCCAACGTTTGAAACCATATATAGAAGAAATTAATGATGGAGAAGTTGTTGAATCAATTGATCTTAGCGCTCTTGGGAGGCAACCCAGTTTATTAGTTATTTTTAACTTTCTGTTCTTTTAGTGTGTTCTTTTAGTATGACCAGAGAAGAGCAACAGAAGCAGATTGAAAGAAGATGGCGATAATGAAACTCCAACCTTCAAATACTCTACCAGGTAGTATCTTTCCTTGAAATTAATTAATTTTTCTTCCATTAGGGACAATGGAAATTAAGTTGGGGGGGGGAGGAAAAGAATAAATCCTCGAGTAAAACTATAATCAGATGTGTTACCAAATTCTGTCTCGATTTGAAGTTAATCAAGCAGTCTATTAATGATTAATGGTTAGATTATTTTTGAAATACTGAGGAATAAATTATTAAGAAAACCTAATAAAAGGTAGGGTTTAGCCTAGAATAATTTTTAGAATAATTTCAGACCCTCCTGACCACTGATCTTAATAGTACAATCTACTTAATAAGGGTATGGGTGAAAATGTTATTCAAAAAAAAATCTCTCTTAAAGTTAATAAATAAGGTTCTTAACATCTTTCACTGAGTAACCGGGCCCCGTCACCTAAGAAAGTGATGTTGTTCGCGTAAAAAGGTGGGAATATAAAAGAACCTAAATAGAGTCCGTCCTACCTAAAGCCTTTTTAACTCGAGTCAGTAAGTCTGAGGGGTGTTTTACACCTAATGCCCTAAAACCAATTGGTTTGGGAGCCATTGGCCTAAAGCTCACTACAAGAATTAATTAGAAAGCAAGAGGTTAGGACATTGCACTGACTTTACATATAAATAAATAAATAAATAACTAAATTTCAAAAGACTACACCCAACCCAAATTAAGTTAGAAGACTTAATTAGAGAAGTAAAAAGTTGGTGAAAAAAGACTTCTATAAATTCTTATGGACTACACTTTATCACTAAAAAAACTTAATAACCCAATGAAGTACCTTCCTTATGATCTAACCAAAATTTTTAAAAGAACGGTAAGATAACTATCAATTCTTGGACTAGCTTAGTACATATTTCTAAATTTCTTATTTGCTCGAGGATGAGTAAGATTCAAGTTGGGGGGAGTGATAAATGCATAAATAATTATCATTAAACCTATTAATTAATAATTTAACGTATCTATTATTATTTAATATTTTAATATTTTATATAATATTTTAGATAAAACCTTATCAATTTAAAGAGCTCGATTTTAGGGATTTAACGACGCAAACGGCACTCGAATCAGACTTAAAACGAGCTCGAAATTGATTTTATAAGGATTTAGCATGGATTTCAAAGCAAAAACGGCAAACACGTTGCTGACTTCATCGTTTTCTCAGTCCCCTGTTTTCCACACAATTCTTCTCCAATTCTTGTGCATGACTGTGCCCCGTTATGGAGTATGACTCGCTACCACTTGCAACTGTGAGCGGTCATGTCAAGCAACGATGCGCACCAAATACAACCGCGACTGCTAGACACGTGTAACATCATGTTGACAGGTAGCGCGGGACACCTCCAGCGCGCACAGTGATGGTATGACGGCAATCTTCCAGAACAGTAAGATGGGATATTTGGACAGGTATAAAAACATACGCCCGCACTGTAAGTAAGGATCCGAACTCTGGTTTTCTAGCTTTCTTCCTCCTAGCAAAACCCTAACTGTCTCAGCTCCTTTTCGCTGAGCGGTTCTTATCTGATCCCAAGTAACTGACTTGAGCATCGGAGAGTCCCCACCGGAGCAACCAGTCTCCGGGGACTTTTCTTGTAGGGGTCCAGAGAGAAGGACGTCCGTCTTCCCGATGTTTGAAGAAGGTGACTTGGCATCATCAGATTGGCGCACCAGGAAGGGGAGGAAAGAGAAAGACATCGAACCAGCGGTCTACATTCCCTCTCTTCAAGCTCTTGAAGCCATGGTGACAACCCGAACGAAGGGAGTTTCTGCCGGTTGCACTGGGGGGCAGCGCCGCGGGGCCGGTCCACCTGCGGAGGCCCCCCGGCTCTCGCAGCCAGTATTCTGGAGCTACTGCGCCCCCGGGAGGCGGGACCTTCCGCTCCTCAGGTCGACGTCCCTGCGCCTGCTCTACAACAGTTCCAAGAAGATCGATTCACCACCTTGGCCACGCAAGTCCAGTCTTTGGCAGCGGCAGTTCAGGGCTTGCAGCACCAGCAGGCGGCCGCGCAGCAACCGAAGCCGAATCCATCTGTCCCAGGGGTGGTGCAACCCAGCCAGCATTCCTTCCGAAGGAGATCGCCAGTGCCTGGGGATCGCCACCATCGATCTCCGCCCAAGCCTCACCACCGCGAAGCTTCTAAGAGACACCGGTCTCCTTCCCGCCACGCTAGTGTCTCTCCTAAGCGGCGGCACGGGAAGGAGGCGGAGCGTCCCACCGGCATCGCCGTCCCAGTTCTCCATCTTCCGAATCTTCGGGGAGGGCTCTTTTGATGGCTAGATGCCTCGTTGAGCCGAGCGTCGACTTAATGAATATAATCAGAGGCTGGAGGAGCTTAGCCGTTGGATCACCCACCTGCCAGAAACGGACTACGACAGCCGGCCTCCCTTGTCTCGCCGCATCATGGAGGAGCCCATCTCCATCAGGTTCCGCCTTCCCCAGCTAGATCCATATGACGGGACCATAGACCCCCTGGACCACTTGGAAAGCTATAAAGTTCTCATGCAAGTCCAGGGGGCCACTGACTCGCTCATGTGCATTGCCTCTCCGGCCACCCTGAAGAAGGCTGCCCGAGCTTGGTACTCCCGTCTGCCGCCACGAAGCATCGACTCCTTCCGCCAGTTGGAGAGGGCTTTCTTGGCCCATTTCGACGCATGCCGGAAGATTCCAAGGGTGGTGGACAGCCTCTTTGCCATCCAGCAGAAGAGCGGTGAGTCCCTGCGGGACTACGTCGCTCGGTTTAAAGAAGCAGCTCTGGAGGTCTACAACCTTGAAGACTCGGTGGCCACCTTGGCCTTGAAGCGGGGGCTCCGCCCGTCTCACTTCGCGTACTCCCTTGACAAGAAGCCGCCGGGTTCCTACGCCGAGCTTCTGATCCGGGCCCAGAAGTATATTCGGGCTGACGAGGCTGACTTTTCCCGGTGCGAGGCTGGTGGGAACGTCCCCAAGAAGCCGGCCCGACCGGAACCTGCCGAAGCTCGCCCCAGGAGACCTGAGCCTCCTCGCCGGCCAGACAACCGCCCCCGATCCCCTGCACCAAGAGACGGACCCTACACCCCACTGCTCGCCCCGATATCTCAGATCTTGCTCGAGATTGAAGGAAAGTCCTATCTGCAGCGCCCTCCTCCCATAAACCAAAAGATCCCTCGGAACAAGAACCTCTACTGCCGCTACCACCGGGATCACGGCCACGACACCGACGAGTGCCGCCAGCTGAAGAAAGCTATTGAAGACATTATCCAGTGGGGCCACCTGGGAAAGTTCGTCCAGAGGAACAACCCAGGAGCTCTTGGCCCATCAGCGCCCCCGCCGTTGTGATCAACAATGCCCTGACGGAGAAGACGGTGGCGATGATTTCCTAGGGGCAGGAGGCCCGTCAAAGAGGCCAAGAGGGGAGGGGGAGTCAGAGTCTGTAATTCCTTTCTTTGAAAAGGACTTAGATGGGGTAGTGAACAAAAATGATGATAGCGTCGTCGTGTCCATGACGATCGCTAAACATCATGTAAAAAGAATTCTAGTTGACAGTGGAAGTTCTGTAGATGTTTTAAACTACAATGCTTTTGTTCGCATGAACCTATCACCTGATCTACTCCGGCATGTTGCCACGCCTCTGATGGGATTTACAGGAGATTCTGTAAAAGTTGAGGGGGAGGTCACTCTTCCTGTGACGGCTGGCACAGCCCCGTGCCAAAGCACTGTTTTCATGAAGTTCTTGGTGGTTCGCGTGCCCTCGCTTACAACGCGATCCTCGGGAGACCGGGCTCAACCTCTTGGATGCTGTCATATCCACTAAGAGGCTCCTCGTGAGGTTTCCCACCAGTAGAGGAGTCAGGGAGATGCGGGGAGAGCAGAATCCACCTACACTTTACTATCACTTGGCCCCTAGTCCGCAGGGGGCGGCGCCCACACCGGTACCTGAGACGCTGGAGCCCCGAGACTGGAGAGAAGAGGAGAGCCGACCGAGCGACTGCTTACCTTTCCCTCGGGGAGGACCCAGCAAGAACGGTCCGGATTGGAGCCCTGCTCCCGGAGGAGGCTCGTGACCGACTCCTCACCTTTCTGCGGGCTAATATGGACGTCTTCGCCTGGTCGGCGTCCGACATGCCGGGGATTCCAGAGGAGGTGATTACCAACCAACTTAATATTCGGGCGGGGTGCCGACCTGTCCGACAGAAGAAAAGGAGTTTCGCCCCCGACCGACAAAAAGCCATGGATGAGGAGGTGCGGAAGCTACTGGCGGCCGGTCACATCCGCAAGGTGCATTACCCGGACTAGCTGGCGAATGTCTTGATGGTTCGCAAGGCCAGCGGGAGCTGAAGGATGTGCGTGGACTTCACCGACCTTAACAAGGCGTGCCCCAAGGACAGCTTCCCGCTGCCCCGGATCGACCAGCTTGTGGACGCCATGTCCGGGCATGAAACCCTTAGTTTCATGGATGCGTTCTCGGGATATAGTCAGATCAGGATGAACCTGGCGGATGAAGAAGCAACTTCCTTTATCACAGAAAAGGGGATTTACTGTTATAAGGTGATGCCGTTTGGGTTGAAAAATGCCGGGGCCACTATCAAAGATTGATGAATAAGGTCTTTGAGGACCAGATAGGGCGTAACATGGAGGTGTATGTAGATGATATGTTGACCAAGAGCATCAGTGCAGCTGACCATGTCGCTGACCTTGAGGAGACCTTCAATAACCTGCGCCAGTATCGGATGAGGCTTAACCCCCATAAGTGCGCCTTTGGAGTGGCAACAGGCAAGTTTCTGGGTTTCATGGTAATCCAGCAAGGGATTGAAGCCAACCCTGACAAGATCAGGGCTATCTAGGAGATGAGGCCCCCAGCCAACAAGAAGGAGATGCAACGCCTAACTGGGAGGGTGGCGGCTTTGAGTCGTTTCATGTCAAGATCGGTAGAAAGGTGCATGCCCTTCTTTAAGGCACTGCGCAAGGTCAACGGCTTTGAGTGGACAAAGAAGTGTCAGGGTGCCTTTGAAGAGTTGAAGCTATTTCTATCCACTCCCCCGTTGTTATCCAAGCCTAAGAATGGAGAGGAGCTCTTCCTATATCTTGCAGCCTCCCCCGAAGCTGTCAGCTCTGTGCTCGTGCGCATGGATGTTGATGGAGTCCAGAAGCCAATCTATTACACCAGCAAGGTCCTTCATGACTCTGAGACCATGTACTCTAGAACCGAGAAGATTATTTTTGCCTTGGTGGTCTCTGCTCAATGCTTCCGACCTTACTTTCAAGCTCATCCCATCGTGGTGCTCACGGACCAACCTCTTCGAACCATCTTGTCTCGCCCCGACACCTCCGGTCGGCTAGCCAAATGGGCCATTAAACTAAGTGAGTTTGACCTATCTATCCGGCCAAGGTCGGCCATGAAGTCTCAGGTATTAGCTGATTTCTTGGTTGAGTGTTCCTGGACCGAGAGAGGTATGGAGGAGGTATGCTCGGAGGGGTGTGTAGACCCTCCCTCGACCGAGGAGGCGGAAAAGGAGGACTGGATCCTGCGTGTGGATGGAGCCGCAAATTCTCAAGGAAGCGGAGCTGGACTCATTCTTGCGAGCCCGGAGGGAGACGCAATGGAGTATGCTCTCAGATTCCAGTTCCCGACAACTAATAACCAGGCGGAGTATGAAGCTTTGCTAGCGGGGATGAGGTTGGCTGAGGAGTTAGGCGCGGGGCGTTTGAGGGCCTTCACGGACTCTCAACTCGTTTCTGGGCAGATCACCGGGGAGTACGAAGCTAGGGACCCAACCATGTCCCGATATTTGAGTAAGGTGCAATCCTAAGCCTCTCGTTTCTCTTACTTTCGCGTCAGCTACATCCCTAGAGCAGAGAACGCCAGGGCCGATGCATTATCCCACTTAGCCACTTCGGCCGACGGGACGCTGGGAAGAACATATGTGGAGCACCTACAAGCCCCAAGCATTGAAGTTGCGGATGAAGCATTGCCGGTGGAGCAAGAGCCCTCCTGAAAGGACGCCTACATCCGATATTTGACCGACGGTACTCTACTAGAGAACCCTGCTGAGGCCAAGCTACTCAGGCGGAGGGCCCCGAGGTTCTTGATGATGGACGGAAAGCTTTATCGGAGATCATTCTCATACCCGGTCCTCAGGTGTGTGGGGCTGGCTGAATCAGATTACATCCTCCGGGAGATCCATGAAGGAATCTACGGGAGTCACCTGGGGGGCAGAGCCCTAGCTTACAAGGCCCTGCGGCAGGGGTACTTCTGGCTAACAATGAAGGAGGACGCGGCCGAGCTCGTTAAGAGATGTGATAGCTATCAGCGTCACGCTAATATTCAGCGATAGCCGACGTCTCAGTTAACCCCCTTAGTAGCACCCTGGCCCTTTGCCTAGTGGGGTATGGATATCCTGGGACCATTCCCCCCAGCCTCCGGATAGCGAAAGTTCCTCTTGGTGGCGGTGGATCACTTCACCAAGTGGGTTGAAGCCGAGGCCCTTGCCAAGATCATAGAGAGCAAAGTGAGATCCTTCTTTTGGAAGTCCATCATATGCCGGTTTGGGCTACCACACACCCTGGTCACTGATAACGGCCGACAGTTTGACAACACGCCCTTCTGGGAATTCTGCTCCAAGCTGGGCATCCGTCAGAGGTTCACTTCCGTCGGGCACCCTCAGACCAACGGGGCGGCCGAGGTGACTAATCGGATCATTCTCCAAGGGTTGAGATCTCGGCTAGACGACTATAAGGGGCGTTGGGTGGAGGAGCTCCCCAATGTGCTGTGGGCCTACCACACAACACCGTGAGCCCCCACCGGCGAGACACCATTCAGCTTAGTCTTTGGATCTGAAGTCGTCATCCTTGTGGAGGTTGGTTCACCAAGCCCTCGGGTGGAATCATACAACGAGGAAGGCAACCCAGACCAGCTGGGAGCCAACCTCGACCTGGTGGAGGAAGTGCGAGACTGAGCGCGACTCCGGATGGCGGTCTACCGGCAGCGGGCCGCCAAATATTACAACGCCTGTGTGCGCCCCAGGACTTTCCTACCAGGAGTCCTGATCCTTCGACGGGCTAAGGTCTCGAAGCCAGTAGAGGAAGGCAAGCTAGCTCCAAATTGGGAAGGACCCTATCGGATCGCCGAGACACTTCATCACGGAGCTTACAAGATTGAAGAGCTCAATGGGAAGCCACTCCCTAGGACATGGAATGCAGATAACCTTCGCCGGTACTATCAGTAACGCATTCCTCCTCTCACATCAAATATCATGCCTGTATCCATTTGGGTTTTCGCCCTCATTTTATATTAACAATTTCGATTTTAGCTCTTGAGTTCTTTTCACTCAAAGCCCTATACCAGCCAGGCATGAAGCCCAACACCCGTCGGCACCTAAAGCCCTGGGCCAGCCAGGCATAAAGCCCGACACCCATCAGCACTCAAAGCCCTGCACCAGCCAGGCATAAAGCCCGACACCCGTCGGCACTCAAAGCCCTGCACCAGCCAGGCATAAAGCTCGACACCCGTTGGCACTCAAAGCCCTGCACCAGCCAGGCATGAAGCCCGACACTAGTCAGCACTCAAAGCCCTGGGCCAACTAGGCATAAAGCCCGATACCCATCGGCACTCAAAGCCCTACACCAGCCAGGCATAAAGCCCGACACCCGTCGGCACTCAAAGCCCTGCACCAGCCAGGCATAAAGCCCGACACCCGTCGGCACCTAAAGCCCTAGGCCAGCCAGGCATAAAGCCCGACACCCATCGGCACTCAAAGTCCTGCACCAGCCAGGCATGAAGCCCGACACCTATCGGCACTCAAAGCCCTGGGCTAGCTAGGCATAAATCCCGACACCCGTCGGCACTCAAAGCTCTGTACTAGCCAGGCATGAAGTCTGACACCCGTCGACACCTAAAGCCCTGGGCCAGCCAGGCATAAAGCCCGACACCCATCGGCACTCAAAGCCCTGCACCAGCCAGGCATAAAGCCCGACACCCGTCGGCACTCAAAGCCCTGCACCAGCCAGGCATAAAGCCCGATACTCGTCGGCACCTAAAGCCCTGGGCTAGCTAGGCATAAAGCCCGACACCCGTCGGCACTCAAAGCCCTACACCAGCCAGGCATGAAGCCCGACACCTGTCGGCACTCAAAGCCCTGGGCCAGCCAGGCATAAAGCCCGACACCCATCGGTACTCAAGCCCCGCACCAGCCAGGCATGAAGCCCGACACCCGTCGGCACTCAAAGCCCTGGGACAGCCATGCATAAAGCCCGACACCCGTCGGCACTCAAAGCCGTGGGCCAGCCAGGCATAAAGCCCAACACTCATCAGCACTCAAAGCCCTGTACCAGCCAGGCATAAAGCCCGACACCCGTCGGCACCTAAAACCCTAGGCCAGCCAGGCATAAAGCCCGACACCCAACGGCACATCAAGTCCCGCCGGCCAGATAAAGTTCGACCCCCGTCGGCACCAAAAGCCGCATGCCTACTTGGCGCAAGGCCCGACATACTCCTGGCAGAGCGGTGCGCCGTCGGTCCTGAGAAACCCGTCTACCTCAACCTCCAACAACCGGCGCTTCAACCCCAAGGCACTTATCCTTCCTGGCCCCAAGTTTCGGTCCTAGATGGCTAAGGGGAAATAGCTCGTATGAGTTGAGAGTTATCCCCTGGCACTAGCGGGACTAACGGGACCATAGGGCCGCGTATTGTCAACCAACGAATTCAGGGTAAGAGTCACAAATAGACAATGTATTTTGAAGAAGATTATCTCATTAATTTGAAGGGATTACAAAATGCTGACATCGTCGGACTTGCAAAAACAAAAATACAAGCTCACGGTTCTGCTGGCGCGGGCTCATCGTCGGAGGGGGCCGAATCTGAGAAGCGGTCTAGCTCAACTTCCAGGACTTGGGGAATGTTCAAATCCCTGGCTACTTTCTCCTTCCCATGTTGGAATCCTTCAAGGAATACCGCCGCCGAGGCTTCTGCCAATCATCTGTAAAGCGCTCGGACGCTTTGTACTCTTCTATAATCCTAGCGGTCCTGGCCATAATGGCAGCTTCCACCTCTGCGGCCCGAGCCTTCTCCTCCACGGCGAGGGCTGCCACTGCAGCCCTCTCGGCCTCCCGGGCGTGGCTTGCCTCCTCCCCGGATTGGCTTGCTTCCTCCTTCGCCACCCGCGCCTCTTCCTCCGCGGCCTTCGTTTCTTCCTCCGCGGCCTTCACTTTTTCCTCCGCCGCTACCGACTCCTCTACGACTGGCTCCTCGATTGGGACTCTCGCGGTCGTCGCCATCTCTAGCGGGGTGTCGGCTGTGAGATCAACTTCTGGAGCAGTCGGGGGGTCTTGTGGTGCTGGTAGTTGGAAAGCCCGAGCCATCGGCATTTTGGGGCTGGATCTCGCTGGCCTCCATGTGGCCCCTCCCGGGCCCTCTTTTTAGAGGCAGCCCTCATGAGTTTCTCTGCCGGTATCTTCATAGCTGCATGACATCAGTCAACGTCAAAAAAAAAGGATAAGCAGGCAAAATTTTTGGCTAAGAGTGGAAATGGCTTACCCCGGTGGGAGATAAGACCCACCGACTCGAGATTATCTTCCGTCAAGAGCAAGGTGTACCGAGGGATCTCGGCAGCCAGCAATTGACCCGACGGCTCCCGATCCCCTGGATGGATGGTGGAGTTCGCGTTCCCTCGGAGGTCGGGATCTCCCCACCGGGGCCTAACTTGGTCAAGGTTAGCAAAAAAGAATCGGGATTTCCATCCCTTGATTGAAGAAGGAAGAAAAAGTTTGAGGACCCGATTGGGTCGGGGCTGGAACAGCCACCAACCCTTCTGGGATCGGAGGATATAGAAGGATCGGAAAAGAGAGATTCGAGGGGTGATACCCAGACGATGGCAGAGAATGACAAAGGCGCTGACGACACGGTAGGAGTTCGGGACCAATTGGGATGGAGTCAAGGAGTAGTAGTCGAGAAGGTTGATGAAAAAGGACGGAAAGGGTGGACGGAGACCTGCCTTCAGGCAAATCTCATAAAGGGCCACCCGACCGGGTCAGGAGGAGATGACCCTATCATCGGGAGTCGGCATAAAAAGCTCAACGTCCTAGGGAATCTGGTAATGGGCCCGGATTTTTGCTAAATCCAGACCTGTTACCATGGAGGCAGTCCCCTCCGGGGATCCCTCCATCCTCAAGGAGGTGCCGGCCTCCGGCCGGCGACTCCTCGATGGGGCTCCACTGGCGACCCGTCGCCGGGCCAGGGGGACGCGGTCCTCTGAATCAGTGGACCACTCAAGCGGAGGAGAAGGAGAAGGTGCGGGAGAGGTACAGTGCCTCTCAGAGGGAGGACGATTCTCTAAGTCGTCCTCCGAAGTCTAGGATGGAGAGCTCATGAGCAAAAGAAGGGATGGAGAAGTCTGGAATGGACAAAGAACTGACCTGAAGGAAGGAAAGCCAAGCGCAAGCTCTCGGGTTGCAGGGGAGATCATAGCACAGGCACAGAGGAAGACGACGATAGCGGAAGCGATATGGCCAGATTCAACCCCTCGTTTGAGTTTATTGGGTTTTCAAATCGTCCTGCCTTGTCTCGTCAGCCACATGACCCCCCACCATAGGCTGGTTCACCTCGAGGGACGCCCAGCACGTGGTGCGGTGCACCTCCGACCAATGATGGGACTCCGCTGACGTCGCCGCAATGAGAGGTAATGATGATGCAGCTTTTTGCGCAGACTTCGAAGGGCTAGTTTTCTCTTGAGGTCGATCATGGCGGGCATAGTGTATGAAGGTGGCCGTCTTCTCACATTCCCCAGGCCGTCCGCATAAGAGATGTGGACAGGGATCAGCCACGTGGAGGAGAATACCCCTTTCGCCTCATCAGTGGGACCCGCTTCGCCTCAGGGATGAGGGGGCATCTGATATGGCTGATCCAACGTCGTTAGAATAAAAGGTAACAGCAGCTAACGGAGATCACCATATCTCGACCCCGAGACCCCCCTCCGGTCTCGGGGTGCACCAGCATTATCTCACCCCCGAGACCTCATCCGGTCTCGGGGTGGGATCACCATATCTCGACCCCGAGACCCCCTCCGGTCTCGGGGTGCACCAACATTATCTCACCCCCGAGACCCCCTCCGGTCTCGGGGTGGGATCACTATGTCTCGACCCCGAGACCCCCCTCCGGTCTCGGGGTGCACCAGCATTATCTTACCCCAGAGACCCCCTCCGGTCTCGGGGTGGGATCACCATATCTTGACCTCGAGACCCCCTCCGGTCTCGTGGTGCACCAGCATTATTTCACCCCTGGGACTCCCTTCGGTCTCGGGGTGGGATCACCATCTCTCGACCCCGAGACCCCCCTCCGGTCTCGGGGTGCACCAGCATTATCTCACCCCTAGGACCCCCTCCGATCTTAGGGTGGGATCACCATCTCTCGACCCCGAGACTCCCTCCGGTCTCGGGGTGCGCGGGCATCATCAGCGATTAGCACGCGGACCAGCCTTTGAACCAAATGATAGCTCCGGGCCACCTGGCGCGCCCACGTGACTTTCCGCGCTCCACGTGACTCTTCGTGCGCCCGTGGCTGCTTGCGGCCATGCCTCATAACGGCGTATGGTGCTCTGCATGTTCCTGTGCATGACTGTGCCCCGTTACGGAGTACGACTCGCTACCACTTGCAACTGTACGCAGTCATGTCAAGCAACGGTGCGCACCAAATACAACCGCGACTTAGACACGTGTAACATCATGTTAACAGGTAGCGCGGGACGTCTTTGGCACGCACAGTGATGATACGACGGTAATCTTCCGGAACAATAAGATGGGATATTCGGACAGGTATAAAAACATACGCCCGCACTGTAAGTAAGGATCCGAACTCTGGTTTTCTGGCTTTCTTCCTCCTAGCTAAACCCTAACTGTCTCAGCTCCTTTCCGCTGAGCGGTTCTTGTCTGATCCCAAATAACTGACTTGAGCGTCGAAGGATCCACACCGGAGTAATCGGTCTCCGAACACTTTTCTTGCAGGGGTCCAAAGAAAAGAATATTCATCTTCTTCAATGTTTGAAGAAAGTAACTTGATGTCATCACCTATATTTTATTTGGTGGATTGAAACAGAATCGAATATGATAGCCTTAATTCACTACTTCTGACGAGCTCGGGTCCGAAGCGGGGAAGGAAACCGGCGTTTAAATAACTCTTTCTCTGGGTTCCAAAACCTTGCCCCAGACGGATTCGGACTGGTTTCCGTTTCTCCGCCCGATTCGCCCCGGGGGACGGTCCACAGATGAGTCGCACCACGTGCTTTAATAGCGTCAGCAATCCCAACCCACCGCGCGATGGGCCATGCCCTCGTAGCATATAGCATGAAATGGGATGCCATGATGCATGATCATGGATTGGTTCCCCATGTGAAGGCGGAAACTTCTTCACGCTGCCGCCGTGCCCTGCCCCTGAGCCAACGGCCACGGTGGGCCGGCGCCAGGTCATCCACATGCGGCCGGTCAACGCGAAACCTGGGGGCAAGAAGGGAGATTCTGGTCACTCGCGGTGAGCTCAACTTCAACGCCAGCGGCTTATTTTTATTTTTATTTTTTTATTTTTTACATGCGAGTGATCACACTGGTCTAATATAAGTCAGCCCAGATAAATTAAAAAATAAAATATATTTAAGTACAAAAGGGTAGGCTCACCCTACTTTCAAATTCAAATCCCAGAACAATAAGCCACATAGGCCGCAATCCAATCACCGCAAAGTTAGCTTCCCGATAGACATGACTGATGTGAACTCTGTGAGCTTCCTAAAGGGTGATTCGGATGTCATGTAGTAGTGGATTAAATGCAACCATATCGTTATCCTGCCGGAGCTATCGGATAACAGTAAGAGAATCCCCCTCGATGAGGAGACTGTGAGCACGAAGGATCCGAATGGCGTATGAGATACCTGCACAGGATGCGTATAGCTCAGCCAATGGGACCGAACAATCCAGAAAGCCTAGGCCACAAGTAGCCAGCATAGCACAGTCAAACCCATGAATTATAAAAGCTGAGCCAACAAGTCTGCCCCGAACACTACCGTCAAAGTTGATTTTAACAAACCATAAGGGTGGGGGCTCTCAAGAAATGAAAACCTTATGTTGGTTCGTTGTCGAAGCAGCAGAGGAACTCTAGTGGCCAGAACTGTCAAAATCCAAAGGAGAGTGATGGTGAGTGTATTTCATATATAAGAATATCGCTTTTCTGATAGTCATGTGCAGAAATATATGATCATCAATAAAGATAAAAAGATTCTATGATATTTATACCTGATAAACTGTGTAACGGCCACACCTTGTTGAGAAACCTAGAAAAAATAGGGCGTGGATCCTTTGCGATACAAATTATCATTTATGTCTGAAATGGATAGCAGCCAACGCAATATCTTGTGATACAAGACTTGTAAGCAAAGGGTCCATGCCATTCGGAACCTTCGAGCGCACAGCCTCCTCATTGAGGGGGATTCCCTTATCGTCATTCGATGGCTCCGACAGGATGATGGTGATCTGGCTTCACTTAACCCTTTGCTTTATGACATTCGGATCACCCTTCAGAAAGCCCACAGAGTTTACATCAGTCATGTTATCGGGAAGCGAACTCTGCGACTGGCTGGGTAGCAGGATTGGTGGCTTACCATTCTGGGATTTGGACTTGGAAGCAGGATGATCCCTGCCCTTTTGTTCTTAATCAGATTTTACTTTCTGACTTATCTGGATTGACTCATACTAGATTTGTATGATCATCCGCTTGTACTCAAAAAAAAATTCATGCCAAACGGTCGGCCATATTCTATTATTTTTTTTCTTTTGGCGCATATATAATTTGTTCTATTGTCAATGTAATGATTGCAATAATTTAATCCGGTACCAACTTGTTTGGTGAGTCACATATATTTATTATGTGAGAGTGTGGTCACATCAAGGAACGTTTGGTAGCAAGTAATTCATTCAAAATTATTGATAATTTAAAAACTTTTTATTATATAACTATATTTGATACATATTTTAGATGATAATTTATCTTACAGTAGTAATCTAAATTATCTTACAAAATTATCAAAGATACGGTGAAATAATAATTTTTTTAATAAAATTATTTTTTTTTACTTTTTAAATCTTTATGTTGAAGGTGCCGAGCCATATCTTTTTCACGACGGAGATCTGCGGTCAGCCCAGCGGTCCCACGGTACACCGTAGAATTTCTTTTGATCGATGACCTCCAGTATTCTTACCGATCGCTTCGAATATCATTTATAAATATAATTTTTTAAATATTTTTATTTATAAATATAATTTTTAAATTAAATATGTAATAATATATAAATTTTTAATAAATTTAATTTAGAAATATGAGAATTTAATGTTATATCACTGGTAATTTACTTGTCATACCAAATATAGTAACCAATATTACTGTTGCATTACCTGTGTATACCAAACACGATAATCAATATTACTAGTATTTATCAAGTGATAATTTATCTTGTAAGTAATTCATATTATCATTCAGAATTATTGCTTAACGCAATAATATATGAGATTACATGGAAGCAATTGATCAGCTAATCAATGATATATATATATATATATATTTGCTTTTTTACCCAAGGCCTGATCAGCCGATCAGAGTCAGTACCAGGTAACCAAGAAAATGTTATTCAGAGACCCCTCACATGGTAACATGTTCACTTAGATGCAAAGTTTTTTAAATGCATTAATTTACCTTTACATTAGTGTAAAATGTTAGAGAACCGATGCACATGGAGGACTAAATAATGTTGCAAATTGGCTAGCCAGCACAAATTTATTTAAAATAGTTATGAGATTAATGATGATAAAATTAAGCATCCACTTTATTCTATAACAACAACATCAACATCGCCGGCATTATTATCAACAATAAAATTTTAATTTCATATTAATTAAAGTTAAAATCTCTTCTTCTTTTTTTTTTTTTTTCATTTCACTCGATTAGATGCAGAGATTTTAATATATATGTATACTTTTACATGAATCACTGCTTTTTCATGTATTTTTTTATCCTTTTATTCATGATGTGCTGACATAAATTTTTTATTTAAGAAAAACGTAGATATAAAAATCATCCAAGATCTTTTGACCTCAATTCATCCGGATAAAAAGTCAGTGGCAAGACCGTTACCCCAATAGACTTGTAGAATTTGACGAGCTACATGTCCTCTAGCCTCTGACGATAACTTATTGTAAAGTTTAAAAATCTGAAAAGAAGCTCAGAGAGGATAGTTAAACGCCATGACCAAGAAAAGAGTGAGGTTGGAGGGTAGGTTGGAGGGTCGCTTTACAATAGGAGGGAGGTGTTACACTTGCCAGCTAATAATGGAACTTGAGCACACGACTGAACTGTGCTACGATAATTTTTTTTTATTTGATCGTTATCCGATCGATATTTTTTAATAAATTAAAATTTTTATTTTAATAAATAAATAATAAGTATTAATAACTAAACAAATAAACAGCCAATCCTCTACCCTATTTTATTTATCCATCTCCGTTAATTTTAATATAATATATATATATATATATATATTAAAATATATTTGAATCTTCCTTTTTTTCTTCATGCAACTATTAAACATCAAAACTAGAACTTTTTAGTAATATTTTTAAAATTTTTAATAAATTATAATTTAATAAAATAAATTTATGTTTTTATATAAATGATCAAATGGCATTATGCCACAGTCCTATTTTCATTCCGTTAACTATAATGGCTTAACGTAACAAAAAATAGAAAGATATTTTTTAACTGAACGAAGATAGATAAAAGCCACCCCAGGCAGAACCGTTGCCATCCCTACACCTCACAATCAATTCATCAAAGGATGCCATTCATTTAACCAAGGCTGCAATCCATCAACTGTTAAATTATGCGACATGCGTGCCAATATGATATAGTCTCATAGGAAAAGTAGAATAACTGGAGAGGGGTGCGCTTGAGTTTATCGGCTGAGAGAGCCCATGGATATAGACTCATGGGCTTTGAATGGAGTTCCTGAAACATCTCACAATCATTTTATCAAAAGAGAGCCGGCCCATTCATGAGCTTAATCTGGAGCTCTTTACGCCTCAAATTCTATGTTGAACAAACAGCCTTCGTATTTATAGTTTATACATTGTTAAAGGCAGTGAAAAAAGATCTCCATCACCTTACTAACGCCTGTGATCGTCCTGGTCAAAGACGGAGGTTGACACTATGTGAGCGGAGGGCATTAAAGATGGCGCAAACCTCTTTGCTACTGGCAAAGGAAGCCAACTCATCTGTTGGCTCTTCCACCATGTCATACGAATCTGCTCTCCCTTCCAAAGAGGAAGGACATAAATATTCAGAATTTCACCATGACTAATCTGCTACATCAACTGAAATACATGCATGGATTCGATTAAGCCTTGTCAAAAGACCAAGAGACATCTTGATGGCTTGCCCATCATTCACATCAAAAGAACAATAGATAACGATCGCAAAGTTCGCAAATGTTGTAAGTAGTCATTGTTTTCAAGTAGTATTGGCAGTAAATAAGGTTCAAGTAGGTTGAGATTAGAAGTCTGGAACAATTAACATTTACCACCTTGAGCCATACCCAACCCGGCACAACATGAAATCATGACTTCTTTTCTTTCTTCCACACTTGCCAACCATCCCAACGCTATGACCAACATGACCTCAATAACCAGATCTATTGTACTCTAACGTGAACCCCAACTTTAAATTGATCTAACTTGCCCAAACGACCCTATAATTATTCTACCCAACATGACACGACTTCAAACAGGTGCTCAACCTTAACAACTACAGCGAGTTTCAAGGTGTAATAAAAAAGTAGTTTTGAAAAGACTATTCACTCTTAAAAATCTCACCATGGTTGTCACCGTCCAATGTCAACCCAACGCAAATTGATTCAATCCAAATAAAACTCTACCCTCAGGACCTGAGGTGAGCTGACCGCATTCAAATTACAGGACAGAAAATACAGACCTAAACCTAAAATCCCTGACACGAATCTAGTCCAAACAGAGTCAGTTTCAAATCATTCATACAGACAAAACACCCTAACAAGGCACAATTATGGACAAGCCTTCTCAGGAAGATGACTTGATGCTTAAAATCATTCATACAGACAAATGAAGAAAAAGATAAAGAACCATTTAGGAAGTACCATCAACAAATATCTACATAACAACCTTATTACTATTGACAAAACACCTACAGAGCAACCTTCACCATTTGTTGAATAAAAGGAGGGGCTTACTTCAGCTCCATGGCTATATCTGTTGCAAAATGGTAGGTGCTGAATGAAGAAAGGATCAGTTCGTGCATCATTTGCAATCTCTTCTTACATGAAATTTACTAACATGCAGACACTTCATGTTTGATTATGAGGAATAGTTGATTAGAAGAAATAATTCAGACAACCTCTAAACTTCTGAAGAAGCAGCCCTTGGATAGCTTATGTTGTCCCAATCAAATATTCAAAGATCACATCTGCAAGTAATGGTTGATTTTAAAAGCAGTAGGGTTTGTTTAATTTGAAGGAAAGACAGTAACATAATATTGTTGGCTCATATCCAAATAAAACCAGCAGATATAAGTAGTATATAAAGTCTTTCTGATTTCTTATTACCTCTCTCTCTCTCACACACACACACAAAACACACACACACAATGTGTTACTTTTGAAGGACAGTTTTGTCTACTCACCTAACTCTGAAACATCTGACATCCATCACATAATTAATATACTTAAAAGTTATACAAAAATAGTAACAAAAGTTAAATAGCTTATACATATAAAATCATAATAATTAAATTTACACCAGCAAAAGTGATGCATGAATTATTATTTATATACTGAAGAAAGTATTGAGATGAAAATTGCTGTCCTCAATATAACATTGCACATGATTTTTATGCTACAATTTTGATGGCAAAATGATAATTCATCAAGTTAATTTCTTTTAGAGACAAGAAGAATGAGGATACCAAACGTGAAATCAAAATCTCAGTCAGTGCAGGTTAATTGGCCAGTTTGCACCAGAACTAGCTGATGGATGAAACTGAAGAACATAAAGCAAGAAGCTCAACATATCAGCAGAACATAGAAGCAAATAAGAACAAAATTAATGACAGGATTTATAGGTATTGCATGCAAGAACAGTTTAGAACAGAATGAATAAACTAGTGATAGATGATAAGCTACATGAATGCAACTATCTCAAACTCAGTGTGCCTAAACTATAAATTGGACATCTGGTGCTTTAATGTAAATGTGTTGATGAAACTCTACAGATTTCAATTTGTCAGCAAGAGCTGAGAAGTGAGAGCAGAAGTTAACCTTCAAAATCAATATTCTTAGCTTTCAACAATATATTACACAACTTTTCTCCACAACTTGTCTAATATCCAAAAATAATTAAGATACCTAATGATGAAGTTTTTCCTAACGAGAAGCCTAACTTTTGCTTCGAGGCTGTATGTTAATGGATGAAGATGCAAGTATTGTCCAACTTGGGAGCACTCATCTCGTGCTCTGACCTAAAAGTCACAGAACGACTGAGATCATCAAAGACCATGCTCTCAACTAATTTACATAGCAAGATTATTTTTTAAATTGAAAGAGGTAGATACCATTCCCGTAGTTTACAAGTCTTCCCATGGAGGGTTTACTTTGCAAAGACTATAAACTCAACCAATATCTACCACAAGAATAATTGCTAGGACAATATGTGGCAATGGAGGCAAATTTCTAATTATCTTTCTTTTTGAGTTTTGATCGCACAAAGTCCTAAATCTTAAAATCGACAATAGTATCATTGGACCTATTTAGTTGGTCCTGGTGTATGGAACTTGATGACGCCAAGTCACCTTCTTCAAGCGTCGGGGAGACGGACGTCCTTCTCTCCGAACCCCTGCAAGAAAAGTCTTCGGAGACCGGATGCTCCGGTGGGATCCTCCGACGCTCAAGTTAGTTACTTAGGATCAGACAAGAACTGCTCAGCAGAAGAGAGCTGAAACAGTTAGGGTTTTAGCTAGTAGGAAGAAAACTAGAAAACCAGAGTTCCTGGATCCTTACAGGGGCGCGTGCTTTTATACCTGTTCAAATGTCCCTCTTCTATTCCCACGATCACTGATTCTTAGGAGCCCAGTTCAATAACGGACAAAATACGAGGCCAACGATGACAGGTCGTACTGTCATCGTACACACCAGATGCATCATGAGTTACCTATCAGTACGACTTCACAGATGTCTCGCATCTGGGGTCGCATCTGGTGCGCACCACCATTGGACATGATCGTGCACAGCAACGGGCAGGTGGTGATCCGCATACCGTAATGGGGTATGGCCATGCATAGTGACAGAGATTCGACGGATCATACGTCGTTATGAGGTATGGCCACCTTCTGCCACGGATGTGCGGTGGATTATGTGGGCACGCCAGGTGGCCCAGAACAACCTGACCATGTGCCGGGATTGAGATGTCATTCATGTGCCTCGAGACGAGAGGTAGGTCTCGGGGGTTGATATACTGTTCATGTGCTCCGAGACCGAGAGGTAGGTCTTGGGGGTTGATACACTGTTCATGCGCCCCGAGACCGAGAGGTAGGCTCGGGGGTTGATACACTGTTCATGTGCCCCGAGACCGAGAGGTAGGTCTCGGGTTGATATACTGTTCATGTGCCCCGAGACCGAGAGGAAGGTCACGGGGGTTGATACACTGTTCATGCGCCCCGAGACCGAGATGTAGGTCTGGGGGTTGATATATGTTCATGCGCTCCGAGACCGAAAGATAGGTCTCGGGGGTTGATATATGTTCATGTGCTCCGAGACTGAGAGAGGTCCGGAGGTTGATATACTGTTCATGCGCCCCGAGACCGAGAGGGAGGTCTCGGGGTTCATGCGCCCCAAGACCGAGAGATAGGTCTCGGGGGTTGATACACTGTTCATGCACCCCGAGACCGAGAGGTAGGTCGGGGGTTGATATACTGTTCATGTGCCCCGAGACCGAGAGGAGGTCCCGGGGGTTGATATACTGTTCATCGTCCCGAGATCGAGAGGTAGGTCTCGGGGGTTGATATACTGTTCATGCGCTCCGAGACCGAGAGGGAGGTCCCAGAAGTTGATATACTGTTCATGCGCCCCGAGACCGAGAGGTAGGTCTCGGGGGTTGATATAGCTCCGTCAGCTGCCGCTATCTTTGCCGTTCATTCTAATGGCGCAGGATCAGCCATATCAGATGCCCCCTCATCCTGAGACGGAGTGGGCCCGCCCCAATAAAGTGAAAGGGGTGTCACCTTCCAAATGGCTGATCCCCATCCTTTGCGAACCATCTCCAGGCACGTGTCTATAGGCACTGCAACAATTTTATGCGGGCAGTACAGGGATGTGATAGGGCAGCCAATGCTGTCCATCCGATTTGCGATGATCGTCCTCGAAGCAGGGTTTATCCATCGAAGTCCGTGAAGAAAGTTGTGCCATCATTATCCATCATAACGGCAACGTCATCGGTGTCCTACCATTGGCCGAAAGCGAATCGTATCCCGCGCTCAACGATTACCTAGGCAATCCAGCTTGCTGTGGGAGCCGCGGCAGTCGAGGCACGGCGGGACAATTTGAAACTGAATAAAACCTGAGTAGAGGGTCGAAAGCGGTCATTCTATTCCTGTTATCGTCGTCTTCTCCCCTGCTTTCTGATTTTTCGCTTCCTAGTTCCCTCTGCAACTCGAGAGCTCGCGTTCATCACCTTCCTCCCAGGTTAGCTCTTTGTTCCTCCTAGGCTTCTTCAATCTTTCGTCTTGCAATGAGTTCCCAGTCTTGGTCTGCGAAGGACGATTCGAGAATCGTTCTTCGCCCGAGAGGCCTCAAGCTTCTCCTTCTCCTCCTTCTTCTCCCCTTGAGTGGTCCTCCGATCTGGAGGATCACGTCCCTCTAGCCCAGCGGCGGGTCACCGGGGAGGCTCCCGCAGGGAGGCACCCGGCGGCGGCTGGCTGAAATCCGTCGAGAGGTCGCCAGGCAAGGGTCGGCACCTCCTCGAGTGTGGGGGCGGAATCTCCGGAAGGGGCGCCTCCACGGTAACAGACAACGATTTGGCGAACATCCGGGCCCGTTACCAAATTTCTCGGGATATTGAGCTCTATCTCCTGACCCCTGACGATAGGGTGATCTTATCCCGACGGGCCGGATGGCCATCTATGAGATTTCCTGAGGGTGGGCCTCCGCTTACCCTTTCATCCTTTCTTCGTTAACCTCCTTAACTATTATTCCTTAACTCCTTCCCAGTTGGTCCAAATTCCTTACGTGTCATTTGTTCCTTTGTTATCCTTTGCCATCACCTCCACATCGCCCCGCGAGTCTCTCTCTTCCGTTCCTTTTATATCCTCCGATCCCAGAAAGGTTGGTGGCTGTTTCAGCCCAGGCCCCATCGTGTCCTTAAACTCCTTCTCCCTTCTCCGTTAAAGGCTGAAAATCCCGATTTTTCTTCGCCAACATCGGCCAAGTAAAGTCCCGTAGGGAGACCCTGACCCCCGAGGTAATGCAAATTCCACTGTCCACCCTGGAGATAGAGAGGCGCTAGGGCAGCTGTTGTCCACCGAAATTCCTCGGTACAGCCTGCTCCTGACGGAGGAAAACCTCCGGTTGGCGGGTCTTATCTTCCAGTTTGGTAAGTCTCCCTGTACTTAGCCAAAGTCTTGCCCTTGCTCTCGCTCATCGTTTTTTTCTTTTTTTTTTGCTGACCCCGGTCGATACTGCGCAGCCATGAAAATCCCAGCACGCCGACTCACGAAGGCCGCCGCCAAAAGGAAGGCCCAGAGGGACTGAGCGAGGGGCGGCATGCACCAGATTCAAAACGTCCGACAGTGCGGGCACTCGAGCCATCCGCACCGCAGGAGCCTCCGGTCGCCCCAGAGATAGACTTGACGGCCGACACCCCACCTGAAAGGACCGCGAGTGATGGAGCGGCCACTGAGACACCGGCCGCGGGGGAGTCGGCCATGGAGGCAGAGCCGGCCATGGAAGAGCCAGCCGTAGGGGAGCCAACGGCGGTGGGGGGGTCTCCTGCCCCTGAGACCCAGCCCCCACCGAAGCTGCAAGGGACTGGGGCGAGGGACCATCGCAGACAGCAGGCCCACCCCTGGAGAGGACGCCAGTGAGCAGCTCTCCATGCGCCGAATCCGAGGCCGTCGGAGCTACCGGAGGGAGTAGGGCTAGGCGGGGGCTATCTCGGGACTTGTCCTAGACGATGGGCACCGGGTGGAGCGGCTCATCTCGTCAATCCTCGTATCGGAGGTTCAGGAGGAGCTCAGCCACCTGAAGGCGACTACATTCTTCCGCGAATCCTATGCGGCCTTAGTCAAGGTAGTCAGACTATCCGCTCTCTGCTTTCGAATTTCTTTTTGCTCTTTCTTTTCTTTTTGACATGGGGCTTGCATGCAGGTTGCCAACTCCCTGGCTATCGCCAGGGAGGTTATCCACGGTGAAAAGACCATCATGCGGGAGGCCCAAAAAGAGGCCTAGGACGCTCGCGCTCGAGTAGAAACGGCAGAGAAGGCCTTAGAATCAGCCAAGACTGCCCGGGCTGATGAAATAAAAGCGGCCGAGAACCGGGCAGAGATTGAGTCCAATCGCCTGCGGGTGGCCCTCAACCAGCTCATGGAGACCGAGAATGCCATCACAGCTAGGGACCTGCACATCTCCGAATTGGTCGCAACCATCCAAGCGGTCGAGAGTTAGGTGAGTGAGGCCGAAGAAAAGACAAGGACGGCGGAGGAGAAAATGAGAGAGGCCGAAGAAAGGGAAAAGGGAGTGGAGGAGGAAAGGAATCTAGCCCTGAAGGCCGAGAGGAGTGGCAGCCCTGGCTGCTGAGAGGGGAGCTCTAGCGGCTGAGGTGGAGGCAGCTGTCGAAGTTAGGACCGCCAGAGTTATTGAAGAATTTCGGGCATCCGAGCATTTCATGGAGGAGCTGACCAAAGCTTCGACGGGGGCATATCTTCAAGGGTTCCAGCGGGGAAGGAAAAGGTGGCTAGGGACTTAAATTTTCCCTAGGCCCTTGAAGTGGAGCCGGACCGCCTCTCCGAGATGGGCTCTTCTGATGATGAGGACGCACCTGCTGACTCATGAGCCTATACTGTATTTTGTTTGTTTTTTGTGAGCTCGACTTGGTCGGCATTTTGTAAGCACTTTCAAATTAATGAAATACACTCCTTTCAATGAGATTTGTCTCCGCTTGATTGCAACTGTCACTTCAAACTCTTTGGCAACCGACGTGGGACCCTTAGGGGCTTTGTCGGTGTCGAGCAATCTGTAACTTTCCCTTAGATAGCCTCGACTTGGCTTCGTAGGACCGAATCTTGGGGTTAGGAGGTATGAACTCCCAGTTCTCGACAGAGCATAGGACTCGGAAGGTCAAGATAAAATCGAGCCTCCCGAGCTGCTTGCATATTGCTTCGCCAATGGTACACAGGGTTTTGTGCCTGGCTAACCCAGGGCTCTAGTGCCGACTGGGGTCGAACTTAAGCTGCTGAGAGCCGACAGCACGCCGCTTTACCAGTGGTACACTGGGCTTTGTGCCTGGCTGGCCTAGGGCTTTGGTGCCGACTGGGGTCGGGCTTAAGCTGTTGAGAGCCGACAGCACGCTGCTCTGCCAGTGGTACACTGGGCTTTGTGTCTAGTTGGCCCAGGGCTTTTGTGCCAACCGAGGTCGGGCTTAAGTTGCTGAGAGCCGGTAGCACGCCGCTCTGCCAATGGTATACTGGGGTTTGTGCCTGGCTGGCCCAGGGCTTTTGTGCCGACCGGGTCGCTTAAGTTGCTGAGAGCTGGCAGCATGCCGCTCTGCCAGTGGTACACTGGGCTTTGTGCCTGGCTGGCCTAGGGCTTTTGTGCCGACCGGGGTCGGGCTTAAGTTGCTGAGAGCCGACAGTACGCCGCTCTGCCAGTGGTACACTGGGCTTTGTGCTGGCTGGCCCAGGGCTTTGGTGCCGATCGGGGTCGGGCTTAAGTTGCTGAGAGCCGGTAGCACGCCGCTCTGCCAGTGGTACTGGGCTTTGTGCCTGGCTGGCTCAGGGCTTTTGTGCCGACCAGGGTCGGGCTTAAGTTGCTGAGAGCCGGCATACGCCGCTCTGCCAGTGGTACACTGGGCTTTGTGCCTGGCTGGCCCAGGGCTTTTGTGCCGATCGGGGTCGAGCTTAAGTTACTGAGAGCCGGCAGCACGCCGCTCTGCCAGTGGTACACTGGGCTTTGTGCTGGCTGGCCCAGGGCTTTTGTGCCGACCGGGGTCGGGCTTAAGTTGCTGAGAGCCGGCAGCATGCCGCTCTGCCAGTGGTACACTCGGCTTTGTGCCTAGCTAGCCCAGGGCTTTTGTGCCGACCGGGGTCGGGCTTAAGTTGCTGAGAGCCGGCAGCACGCCGCTCTGCCAGTGGTACACTGGGCTTTGTGCCTGGCTGGCCCAGGGCTTTGTGCTGACCGGGGTCGGGCTTAAGTTGCTACACTGATGTACTAGAACCCATATTCATTAATACGAAATGACGGGTGAAGACCCAGAAGAATACAAGCAAGATATTTAATGTAAGAAAGGGATGTACTATTGATAGTACGATGGAGGTTGTTAGCATTCCACGTCCGGGGAAGTGGTTTCCCATCTAGCTCTTCAAATTGTATGCTCCATGGCGAAGCACTTCGGTGATCCGGTAAGGCCCTTCCCAGTTCGGAGCCAGCTTACCTCCTTCCGTCGGCCTCGAGACTTCAGCTCGTCGAAGGATCAGGTCTCCCGGTAGGAAAGTCCTGGGATGCACATGGGCGTTGTAATATTTGGCGGCCCATTGCTGGTAGACCGCCATCCGAAGTCGCACTCGGTCTCGCATTTTCTCTACTAGGTTGAGGTTGGCTCGCAGCCGGTCTGGGTTATCTTCCTCGTTGTATGACTCCACCCGAGGGCTCGGTGGGCCAACCTCTACCGGGATGACAGCTTGGACCCAAAGACTAGGCTGAATGGGGTCTCACCGGTGGGGGCTCGTGGCGTTGTGTGGTAGGCCCACAGCACATTGGGGAGCTCCTCCACCCACCGTCCCTTACAGTAATCTAGCCGGGTTCTCAGTCCTTGGGAATGATTCGATTAGTTACCTCGGCTGACCCATTGGTCTGAGGGTGCCCGACGGAAGTGAATTTCTGGCGGATGCCCAGTTCGGAGCAGAATTCCCGGAAGGGCGTGTTATCAAACTGCCGGCCATTGTCGGTGACCAGGGTGTGCGGCAGTCCGAACCGGCATATAATGGACTTCCAAAAGAAGGATCTCACCTTGCTTTCTGTGATCTTAGCAAGGGCCTCGGCTTCAATCCACTTGGTGAAGTGATCAACGGCCACTAGGAGGAACTTTCGCTGTCCGAAGGCCAGGGGAAATGGTCCCAGGATATCCATACCCCACTGGCGAAGGGCCAGGTGCCACCAAGGGGTTGACTGAGACGTCGGCTGTCGCTGGATATTAGCATGGCGCTGACAGCTATCACATCTCTTAACGAGCTTGGTTGCATCCTCCTTCATGGTCAGCCAAAAGTACCCTTGTCGTAGGGCCTTGTAAGCTAGGGCTCTGCCCCCAAGGTGACTTCCGCAGATGCCTTCATGGATCTCCTGCAGGATGTAGTCTGATTCTGCTGGTCCCATGCACCTGAGGACCGGGTATGAGAATGATTCGATAAAGCTTCCCATCCATTATCAAGAACCTCGGGCCCTCCGCCTGAGTAGCTTGGCCTCAGCGGGGTTCTCTGGGAGAGTGCCGTCAGTCAAGTATCGGACGTAGGCGTCCATCAGGAGGGCTCTTGCTCAACCGGCAGCGCTTCATCCGCAACTTCAATGCTTAGGGCCTGGAGGTGCTTCACATATGTTCTTCCCAGCGTCCCATCGGCCGAAGTGGCTAGACGGGATAGCGCGTCGGCCCTAGCATTCTTCGCTCGGGAATGTAGCTGACGCGGAAGTAAGAGAACCGAGAGGTTTGGAATTGCACCTTGCTCAGGTAACGGGACATGGTCGGGTCCCTAGCTTCGTACTCCCCGTGATCTGCCCAGAAATAAGCTGAGAGTCCGTGAAGGCCCTTAAACGCCCTGTGCCTAACTCCTCAGCCAACCTCATTCCCGCTAACAGGGCTTCATACTCCGCCTGGTTGTTAGTTGCCGGGAATTGGAATCTAAGAGCATACTCCACCACCTCCCCCTCAGGGCTCGTAAGGATGAGTCCGGCCCCGCTTCCCTAAGAATTTGCTGCTCCATCTACATGCAAAATCCAGTCCCCTTTTTTCCTCCTCAGTCGAGGGAGGGTCCACACACTCCTCCGAGCGTATCTCCTCCAAACCCTTCTCGGTCCAGGAACACTCAACCAAGAAATCAGCTATCACCTGAGACTTCATGGTCGACCTTGGTCGGATGGATAGGTCAAATTCACTCAGTTTGATGGCCCATTTGGCTAGCCGACCGGAGGTGTCAGGGCGAGACAAGATGGTTCGAAGGGGTTGGTCCGTGAGCACCACGATGGGATGAGCCTGAAAGTAGGGTCGGAAGCATTGGGCAGAGACCACCAGGGCAAAAATGATCTTCTCGGTTCTAGAGTATCTGGTCTTGGCATCATGAAGTACCTTGCTGGTGTAGTAGACCGGCCTCTGGACTCCATCAACATCCATGCGCACAAGCACAAAACCGACAGCTTCTGGGAAGCTGCGAGATACAGGAAGAGCTCCTCCCCATTCTTTGGCTTGGACAACAGTGGAGGAGTGGATAGAAATTGCTTCAACTCTTCGAAGGCATCCTAACACTCCTTTGTCCACTCGAAGCCATTGACCTTGCACAGCGCCTTAAAGAAGGGCAGGCACCTTTCTGTCGATCTTGACATGAAATGACTCAAAGCCGCCACCCTCCCGGTTAGGCGTTGCACCTCCTTCTTGTTAGCTGGGGGCCTCATATCCAAGATAGCCCTGATCTTGTCAGGGTTGGCTTCAATCCCTCGCTGGTTACCATAAAGCCCAGAAACTTGCCTTCCGTCACTCCGAAGGCATACTTGTGGGGGTTAAGCCTCATTCGATATCGGCACAGGTTGTTGAAGGTCTCCTCGAGGTCGGCGACATGGTCAACAGTATTGGTGCTCTTGGTCAGCATATCATCCACGTACACCTCCATGTTACGCCCGATCTGGTCCTTAAAGACCTTATTCATCAACCTTTGATAGGTGGCTCCAGCATTCTTTAGCCCAAACGACATCACCTTGTAGCAATAAATCCTTTTTCTGTAACAAAAGAGGTAGCTTCTTCATCTGCCGGGTTCATCCTGATCTGATTGTATCCCGAGAATGCGTCCATGAAACTAAGGGTCTCATGCCCGAACGCGGCGTCACTAGCTGGTCGATCCGGGGTAACGGAAGCTGTCTTTGGGGCATGCCTTGTTGAGGTCGGTGAAGTCCACGCACATCCTCCAGCTCCACTGGCCTTGCGAACCATCACGACATTCGCTAGCCAGTCCGGATAGTGTACCTCGCGGATATGACCGGCCACCAGTAGCTTCCGCCTCCTCATCCACGGCCTTTTGTTGATCGAGGGCAAAACTCCTTTTCTTCTGCCAGATAGGTCGGCACTCCGCCCTAATGTTAAGTTGGTGGGTAATCACCTCTTCTGGAATTCCTGGCATATCGGACGCCGACCAGGCGAAGACATCTGCATTAGCTCACAGAAAGGTGAGGAGTCGGTCACGAGCCTCCTCCGGGAGTAGGGCTCCAATCCGGATTGTTCTCGTTGGGTCCTCCCCGAGGGGGAAAGTAAGTAGGCACTCGGCCGGCTCTCCTGTTCTCTCCAGGTCTCGAGGATCCAGCATCTCAGGTACTGGCACGGTGCCACCCCCTGCGGACTGGGGGCCATGTGGTAGCAAAGTGAGGGTGGATTCTGCTTTTCCCGCATCTCCCCGACTCCTTCGCTGGTAGGAAACCTCACGAGAGCCTCTTAGTGGATATGACAGCATCCAAAAGATTGAGCCCGGCCTCCCGAGGATCGCGTTGTAAGCAAGGGGCACACGAACCACCAAGAAATTCATGAAAACCATACTTTGACACGGGGTTGTGCCAGCCGTAATAGGGAGAGTGACCTCCCCCTTGACTTTCACAGAATCTCCAGTAAACCCCATCAGGGGCGTGACGACAGGCCGAAGCAGATCGGGCGATAGGTTCATGCGAACAAAAGCATCATAGTTCAAAACATCCACAGAGCTCCCACTATCAACTAGAATTCTCTTTACAGGATGTTTAGCGATCGTCATGGATACGACGACGCTGTCATCATTTTTGTTTACCACCTCCTCTAAGTCCTTTTTAAAGAAAGGAATTACAGAATCCAACTCCCCCTCCCCTCTCGGCCTCTTTGACGAGCCTCCTACCCCCCAGGAAATCATTGCCACCGTCTTCTCTGTTGGGGTATTGTCGATCATCGCGGCGGGGCGCTGACGGGCCAGGAAACTCTCGGGTTGTTCCTCTGGATAAACTTTCCCAGGTGGCCTCGTTGGATAAGGTCTTCTATAGCCTTCTTCAGCTGGCGACAGTCGTCAGTATCATGGCCGTGATCCCGGTGATAGCGACAATAGAGGTTCTTGTTACGAGGGATCTTCGGGTTTATTGGAGGAGGGCACTGAAGATAAGGCTCCCCTTTAATCTCGAGCAAGATCTGCGATATCGGGGCGAGCAGTGGGGTGTAGGGTCCATCTCTTGGCACAGGGGCTCGGGGATGGTTGTCTGGCCGGCGAGGAGGCTTAGGTCTTCTGGGGCGAGCTTCGACAGGTTTCGATTGGGCCGGTTTCTTGGAGACGCTCCCGCTAGCCTCGTGCCGGGAGAAGTCGGCCTCGTCAGCTTGGATGTATTTATGGGCCCGGGTCAAGAGCTCGGCATAGGAGCCGGGCGGCTTTTTGTCGAGGGAGTATGCGAAGCGAGACAGACGAAGCCCTCGCTTCAAGGCCAAAGTGGCCACTGAGTCTTCAAGATTGTAGACTCTAGGGCCGCTTCCTTGAACCGAGCGACGTAATCCTATAAGGACTCACCGCTCTTCTGCTGGACAACGAAGAGGCTATCCGCTACCCTTGGAATCTTTCGGCAGGCATCAAAATGGGCCAAGAAAGCTCTTTCCAACTGGCGGAAGGAATCAACACTCCATGGTGGCAGACGGGAGTACCAAGCTCGGGCGGCTTCTTCAGGGTGGCTGGGAAGGCGATGCACATGAGCGAATCGGTGGCCCCCTGAACTTGCATGAGAACTTTATAACTTTCCAAGTGGTCCAAGGGGTCTGTGGTCCCGTCATAAGGATCTAGCTGGGGAAGGCAGAACCGGTGGAGATGGGCTCTTCCATGATGCGGCAAGACAACGGAGGCCAGCTGTCGTAGTCCGTCTCTGGCAGGTGGGTGATCCGGCGGCTAAGTTCTCCAACCTCTGGTTACGCTCGTCGAGTCAACGCTTGGCTCGACGGGCCATCCGACCATCAAAAGACCCCTCCCCCAAAGATTCAGAGGACGGAGAACGGGGACGGCAATGTCGGTGGGGGCGCTCCGCCTCCTTCCCATGCCGCCGCCTAGGAAAGACACTGGCATGACGGGAAGGCGACCGGTGTCTCTTAGAGGCTTCCCGATGGTGAGACTTGGGCGAAGCTTGATGGTGGTGATCCCCCGGCACCGGTGATCTTCCTTGGGAGGAATGCTGGCTGGGTTGCACCACCCCTAGGACTGATGGATTTGGCTCCGGCTACTGCAGGGCCGCCTGTTGGTGCTGCAGGCCTTGAACCGCCGCTGCAGGGATTGGAGTTGCATGGCTAGGGCGGCGAATCGATCTTCCAGGAACTGCTGCGGAGGAGGCGCAAGGACATCAGCCGGAGGAGAAGGTCCAGCCTTCTGGGGATGCAGCGATGTCGGAACGCTGGCCGGGAGAGCCGAGGGGGCACCCGCGGGTGGATCGGCTCCTTGGTGCTGCCCCCCAGCGCAACTGGTAGAGACTCCCTTCGTACGGGTCGTCACCATGGCTTCAAGAGCTCGAGAGAGAGATTGCAGATGCTGGTTCGATGTCTTTTTCTTTCCCCCCCTTCTTGGCGCGCCAATCTGATGACGCCAAGTCACCTTCTTCAAGCGTCGAGAAGACGGATGTCCTTCTCTCCGAACCCCTGCAAGAAAAGTCACCGAGATCGGATGCTCCGGTGGGGACCCTCCGACGCTCAAGTTAGTTACTTAGGATCAGACAAGAACTGCTCAGCAGAAGGGAGCTAAATAGTTAGGGTTTTAGCTAGTAGGAAGAAAACTAGAAAACCAGAGTTCCCGGATCCTTACAGGGGCGCGTGCTTTTATACCTGTTCGAATGTCCCTCTTCTATTCCCACGATCACTGATTCTTAGGAGCCCAGTTCAATAACGGACAAAATACGGGGCCGACGATGACAGGTCGTACTGTCATCGTACACACCTGATGCATCATGAGTTACCTATCAGTACGACCTCACAGATGTCTTGCATCTGGGGTTGCGTCTGGTGCGCACCACCACTGGACATGATCGTGCACAGCAACGGGCAGGTGGTGATCCGCATACCGTAACGAGGTATGGCCATGCATAGTGATAGAGATACAATGGATCATACGCCGTTATGAGGTATGACCACCTTTTGCCACGGATGTGCGGTGGATTATGTGGGCACGCCAGTGGCCCAGAACAACCTGACCATGTGCCGGGGATTGAGATGCCATTCATGTGCCTCGAGACTGAGAGATAGGTCTCGGGGGTTGATATACTGTTCATGCGCCCCGAGACCGAGAGGTAGGTCTCGGGGGTTGATACACTGTTCATGCGCCCCGAGACCGAGAGGTAGGTCTCGGGAGTTGATATACTGTTCATGTGCCCTGAGACCGAGAGGTAGGTCTCAGGGGTTGATACACTGTTCATACGCCCCAAGACCAAGAGGTAGGTCTCGGGGGTTGATATATTGTTCATGTGCCCCGAGACCGAGAGGGATGTTCCGGGGGTTGATATACTGTTCATGCACCCCGAGACCGAGAGGTAGGTCTCGAGGGTTGATACACTGTTCATGCACCCCGAGACCGAGAGGTAGGTCTCAGGGGTTGATATATTGTTCATGTGCCCCGAGACCAAGAGGGAGGTCCCGGGGGTTGATATACTATTCATGCGCCTCGAGACCGAGAGGTAGGTCTTGGGGGTTGATATATTGTTCATGCGCCCTGAGACCGAGAGATAGGTCTCGGGGGTTGATATACTGTTTATGTGCCCCGAGACCGAGAGGGAGGTCCCGGGGGTTGATATACTGTTCATGCGCCCCAAGACCGAGAGGTAGGTCTCGGGGGTTGATATAGCTCCCGTCAGCTGCTGCTATCTTTGCCGTTCATTCTAACAGCGCAGGATCAGCCATATCAGAACTAAATTCTATTTTCACGGAACATGAACCCCCTCATCGAGATAGAGTCATAGTATATTAACCTTAGACTATACCAAGTTCTAAGGTTCTCGGTGCATTTCTCTTCAGTATTGCCACACTTTTCCGCACTGCCAATTATATAATTGACGAGCGATCTCATAATACAAAGCTCATAGCTTTGACGAGAATTTAGTGGAAAAAAAAAGCGAGAGATGGACGAAGAAATCTACTTCAGAGATTATCATAGCATGCCATCAATTCAAAAAGACAGGAGAAGAACCCTAACCCTAACCCTACTATTGACGCCAGATCACCGCCCTCGAGCGTCCGCGAGCGTCCGGTCACCTCCTCCAGCGAGCTCCTCGCGCCTGTGGGCCTGCAAACAAGTTCCGAGGGCCGGAGATTTCGGCGGAGACCCTCCGATGCTCAAGTCAGTGCTCTGGGTAACAGCCGTGAGCTTGAGGAAGCTTAAAAGAGAAAGAGAGAGAGAGAGAGACTCAGAGAGGAGCTCTCTCTATGAGCGTTTAGGAGCGTTATGAGTGTGTTACCCGGTTGGGAGTCCCTGTTACCCATCTTATAGACGCTTAAGAGTTTGTTTGGCTTGAGTGGTTGAGGCTCCACAATGATGACTTTGATGGGTGAAGTATCAGAATTGATGTCCGTGAAGCATGGGGTGCTGCCACTAGTCAGAGCATTAATTGATGTTCATGAAGCATGGGGTGCTGCAGGGCATGACCGACCGCTACGGCGCTTGCCAGATGTGTCCCCTACGTCATCTTTTTTGCATTCCTATGCGGACAACGATAAGCAATAAAGTTAGGCATGTGGGCCCCAAGGTGCAGCCATTGGGGCAGAAGATGCAGTTTGGAGTTGAAGCCAGCTGTCCCTTGTAGAGAATTGATTATAGAGTGCTTGCATGGCACTGTTCACTCGCATGGCACTGTTCATGGAGGCCGACACTGTTCATGGCCGAGAGCGAACACTGTTCATGGAGGCCGACACTGTTCATGGCCGAGAGGGAACACTGTTCATGGAGGCCGACACTGTTCATGGCTGAGAGGAAACACTGTTCATGGAGGCCGACACTGTTCATGGTCGAGAGCGAACACTGTTCATGGAGGCCGACACTGTTCATGACCGAGAGCGAACACTGTTCATGGCCGAGAGAGAACACTGTTCATGACCGAGAGCGAACACTGTTCATGGAGGCCGACACTGTTCATGACCAAGAGCAAACACTGTTCATGGAGGCCGACACTGTTCATGGCCGAGAGCGAACACTGTTCATGGAGGCCGACACTATTCATGGCCAAAAGCGAACACTGTTTGTGCGGAGAGAGAGAAAAGGTGGCAGACTCGGAGAGACCGCCCTGGACCTATTGGGCCCGCGGAGGAAAGGCCGATTCACTAAGGTCGTGCCTATATGTGGTCATAGTGGCCTATGGGGGGCCTACTGGCCCCATCAGATGCCCCCCACACTCCTTGAGCTTATGTGCCCTGCATCAGTTAAGCGAAAGGAGTGTAGAACTCTTTACCTTCGCGCCCGCCCTTTCATGTCAGCTTTGACTGTAATTCCTTCAAGGTGGGGAAGCTCCTCTCCTTTTGTGATGCCTTGTGTAGACATCTTCACGCTCTTTGGAGCCATGCATGTTGCTTGTTCTTAAGCAAAGTTTGGAGGTAAGTTAGTTACCTTTGACTGGCAGTCAGTAATCCTCTCCCGATGCAGAGCCCGAAAGTGAATGCCCGTTAGCTGTGAGTCGGGAGTTGACCTCTCCCAGCTGTGAGCTAGTTGGGTCTTCTTCTTTTGTCACGAAATTTGGAGGTGGGTACCCATCAACTGTGAGCTGAGGAGTTGGCCTCTCCTAGCTGTGAGTTGTCTTGGGGCTTCTTGATGGCTGAAAGTAACCAGAAATGTGTTGCAAGTATATAATTTAGATAAAGGTCTTACTCGATTGGCCATTGGCCGTTGATACAAAGTTGAAGCCGCTGAGGCTGAAACGAAGCCGTTGAGACTACGATGATGCCGTTAAGGCAGAGGGGGCCATTGAGGTCGATTGGCCATTTGACATTGATTCAGTTTTTAGCTTTTGGTGCTGAGCTGGCCTCGGGCTTGAGTGTCGATGGTTCATCGGGCTTTGAGTGCCGGCCGGAGTCGGGCTTGTTGTTGAGAGCTAATGGTTCATTGCTCTGCTAGTGGTACACTGGGCTTATGGTGCCGGTGCTTGGGGCCGACCGAGGCCTTCCCTGCTAGACCCGGGCTTATGGTGCCGGCGCTTGGGGCCAACCGAGGCCTTCCCTGCTGGACTCGAGCTTATGGTGCCGGCGCTTGGGGCCAACCGAGGCCTTCCCTGCTGGACCCAGGCTTATGGTGCCAAAGCGAGGTTGGTCTTGGATGTTGATGCAAGGTAAATCTTCCCTGCATAACATTTTTAAGTATTAATGAAAGAAAACTGTCTTAAGTGCAATGTACTTAGCTCTTGTAGCACCCATGTTTTTCCTTTTGTGGATTTGAGCACTTCTGCCCACTGGTGGTCTGCCCCCTAGGGAATCATGTTAGTTGGATTAGAAGTGTTGTTGCCCTTACTTGGGCCTTCCCTCGCATTGGAGGCCAGGATGAGATGCATGTGGCCGGAAAGAAGCCAGAAACCGGGACGAAGCTGGAGTCCATTGAGGAAAGCCTCGACAGTTGGCGGTCGTTGAAGATGAATGGCTGGGAGAGTCCATCGAGGACGTTGCTGAGAGTTGATATCAGCGGAGTAAAAAGGCCGACGGAGTTGCTGAGAGGGCCCTTTACCTAGCTCTTTCTTTGAAGAGATTGATTGCCCTCGGTGCTAGAGCTTGAGAGCAGCTAGAATGAAATCCGTAAAAGGTCCTGGGCTCGGTTTGGCTTTTGGGTGTAACAGAGAGAAGGAGAGAGAGGAAAGTTGGAGTCAATAGTCAAAGCCTTTTGTCCTCATCTTTCTTCTTGCATTAATTGCAACAACACCTCTCGGGTTACTTCCATCAGAAAGTAAAATGCCCATAAATGCTTGAGGTGACGAATAATGTCTCAAGTTCATCCCTTTTGGAAATTACTTTGCTACCCATGTCGCAGTCCACCTCTGGCTGATTGTTGGGCCTTTGAGTGAGCTCTTCCAGCCGCTGGTGTTGTTCATCCAGATGCTTCCTCATCTAAGCACCAGATGATTAAGGGGTGGAGTAGCTGCTTGAGCGGGAGGTAGGAGACTGCAGTCTCTTGAAAGCTTCATGGTGGTGGTGCTTAGATGATGCATGATAGTGACAACCTCTCCCTGAAGAGATTTTCTGCGAATGAATCGTTGACTAATGGGTGCAGCTATCACGAGCGATGTGAGAGGCTTGGGCTGCTGCTGAGCGGCCACCGAGCGTTACTTCTACAGTTCATGAACTGCCGTATTCAAGGCTTGAACTTGTTGATGGAAGATGACCAGCTGGTTAATTAGAGCAGCTGAGGTTGGTGGTGAAGGAGCAGAGAGGGTGGTCTTTTGCTGCCTAGTGCGATGTGGATGCCCCCCAGCACAATTGGTGAGAACCTTCGGCATGCGCATCACCACAATAGCTATCTTAGAGGGGACAAAGACTTATAGCTTAAGGAGACAGAGCTTTCTTTCCCTCTGTGCGTGCCCCCCCTACCTAGCATGCCAATCTGTTGACGCTAGATCACCGCCCTTGAGCATTGCGAGCGTCTGGTCGCCTCCTCCAATGAGCTCCTCGCGCCTGCGGGCCTGCAAACAAGTCCCAGGGGCCGGAGATTCCGGCGGGGACCCTCTGACGCTCAAGTCAGTGCTCTGGGCAATGACCGTGAGCTTGACGAAGCTCGAAAGAGAAAGAGAGAGAGACTCAGAGAGGAGCTCTCTCTGTGAGCGTTTAGGAGCGTTATGAGTGTGTTACCCGGTTGGGAGTCCCTCTTACCCATCTTATAGACGCTTAAGAGTTTGTCTGGCTTGAGTGGTTGAGGCTCCACAATGATGACTTTGATGGGTGAAGTGTCAGAATTGATGTCCGTGAAGCATGGGGTGCTACCACTAGTCAGAGCATTAATTGATGTTCGTGAAGGATGGGGTGCTGCAGGGCATGGCCGACCGCTACGGCGCTTGCCAGACGTGTCCCCTACGTTATCTTTTCTTGCATTCCTGCACGGATAACGATAAGCGATAAAGTTAGGCATGTGGGCCCCAAGGTGCAGCCATTGGGGCAGAAGATGTAGTTTGGAGTTGAAGCCAGTGGTCCCTTGTAGAGAATTGATTATAGAGTGCTTGCATGGCACTGTTCACTCGCATGGCACTGTTCATGGAGGCCGACACTGTTCATGGCCGAGAGCGAACACTGTTCATGGAGGCCGACACTGTTCATGGTCGAGAGCGAACATTATTCATGGAGGCTGACATTGTTCATAGCCGAGAGCGAACACTGTTCATGGAGGCTGACACTGTTCATGGCCAAGAGAGAACACTGTTCATGAAGGCCGATACTGTTCATGGCCGAGAGCGAACACTGTTCATGGAGGCCGACATTGTTCATGGCCGAGAGCGAACACTATTCATGGAGGCCAACACTGTTCATGGCCGAAAGCGAACACTGTTCATGCGGAGGAGAGAGAAAATGTGGTAGACTCGGAGAGACCGCTCTGGACCTGTTGGGCCCACGGAGGAAAGGCCGATTCACTAAGGTCGAGCCCATATGTGGTCATAGTGGCATATGGGGGGCTCACTGGCCCCATCACCTACCATCAACGGAGAGATAAGGTTTAAGAGAGAGATCGATTGGAACTACCTCGACGCCAGAGAAGGCGAGCGCTGCTCTTCTGCCTCCGCTGCCTTCGGCCGCCCTCCGTCGGCAGCTGACGCTACCGCAAGCAAGCAGTCAGCGTGTAGTCGGCAAATGAGTGCAGAAAACACCGTTTGGGTTTGAGGTAAAAGCGCCTCTGATAAATTTGAACCAGTCTCGGCAGTAGGCGTGTCAGAAGTCGGCAGACGAGGACGAAGCGAAGCTATTGCTATAGATGAGGTGCGTGGCAGTATGTGCAGACCAATGCTTCTGATAAATTTAATTTCCGCTTCAAAATTTGTTTTTAAATAAATTTTGTGCTCCTCTTTTCAATGTTTCTTTTTCCTTCTTTATTGTGACTACATTTACGCCTCCAATATATTATTTTATCCATAATATATATACATATACATACATACATATATAGATATATATATATATATATATATATATATATATATATATATGATTAGTAGTCATCATAGGAAGGCAGTGAGAGCTCTAGGCGGCCCTGGGCCTAAGACGGCCCCTGAGACTCTAGGCGGCCCCTAAGACTCTAGCGGCCCTAGTGCCTTAGGCGGCCCCTGGGCCTTAGGCGGCCTCTGAGCTCTAGGCGGCCCCAGTGCCTTAGGCGGCCCTAGTGCCCTAGGTGGCCCTCGGGCCTTAGGCGGCCCTTGAGCTCTAGGTGGCCCAGTGCCTTAGGCGGCCCCCGGGCCTTAGGCGGCCCCTGGGCCTTGGCGGCCCCTGGGCCCTAGGTGCCACCCTAGGCGGCCCCTGGGCCCTAGGCGGCCCCTAAGACTCTAGGCGGCCCTGAGCCCTAGGCGGCCCCTGAGCCCTAGGCGGCTCCTGAGACCCTAGGTGGCCCCTGAGACCTAGGCGGCCTCTGTGATGAGGACATCAGTTCAGACCAGAGTTCGGGTCAGTCGAACCAGTCCTTCAATGTTCCTGTACCAACAACCCAGAGTCAGCAGGCCACGTCAGGGAAGACCACACCAGATAATCTACGAAGGTCCAAGAGGTTGCAGAACAAACGGGCTTGAAATTTTATGTGTCGGACTGGGCCCAAACTGGCTGGTTACATGGAAACGGACTGCTGATTCAAAGTCATCGCGCCGTTGGCCATGAGCTGCTGTGGATTTTGGCCATCCGGGCTCGTTGATAGGAGTTTTGAGCCTGTTTTCGTTTTTAATGGTATAGTTGTAATTTTTCTAACTTATGATGTTAGGGTTTTCTCTCTTATTTAAGTTGGTTTTGGGCGGCCGTCAGAGGCAGAGAAGAAAGACGTTGTTTAGATTTTTTTTTTTTTTTTTCCTCTTGATAAGATGAATGTTTTCTTTTATTTTCTGATTCAAAACAATTGAATTGAAAATTCAATGCTCTTTCTTTAAATTTCGGATTGAGAGTGATCAAAATTTAAAATTTTCCCCTTTTCTTGTCAAGATTCGAACCAAACCTGGACGAATTCTTTCTCGCAGATTAGATCGTTCTTGAGTTGCAGGCGTTTTGAATATCGCCCTGCATCACTCTGGGCCTTAGGTGGCCCCTCCCAGTCTCACATCTAGAGCTCTCTAGCTGCTCTCATATTAGAAGCACCTAATACGACAAGCTATCATTTCTGGATGAGGCTCGAAATCATCAACATCATGACGCTTTAATGACTCATGTAAGACAAACTCTTGAAAGTCACCGTTCATCGAAAGACTCATTAAAGGAGGTACTAATTAGCTACTTCAGAGCCAGTTAACTTTCCATGAATTCTGACATTCTTTTGGAAAGATCAAAATCCATCATAAAGATCCCATGCTTCTTGAGCAAGCAAGCTCCTTGAGCAAGCAAGCTCCTTGAGCAAACTCCTAAAAAATTCCGAGGGTAACTTATCAAGAACGACCACGTGGCAAGCATAGGGACAAAAAGAAAAAAAAAAGAAAGAAAGATGGCTCACCGGAAAGAAAGGGGAGAGATATAAGGTGAATAAGGATACTATTCAAACACACCTTCTTTTTAACAAAGAAAAGGAGAAAAACATCCCCATCTTTCTTCCTCAATTCGAGCTCCAAAAGCTCACGGCTGTGTTCTTGGCCATCAATACTCAGAGCCTGTGAAGTCTACTTGGTGATCAAGAACCAACAGATTGGCGCGCCAGGAAGGGGGGGCGAACCTTCAGGCATGGATACGAGATCTCCGAGGGAGAATCCCTCCAATCAGTCCGGGGGGGCATCTCTCGCCCTCTGATTGTATTGAGAAACCTCTTTACCCAACCGAACCGACAAGGGACAGCTGATGCAGGGCGATATTCAAAACGCCTGCAACTCAAGAACGATCTAATATGCGAGAAAAGAATTCGTCCAGGTTTGGTTCGAATCTTGACAAGAAAAGGGGAAAATTTCGAATTTTGATCACTCTCAATCCAAATTTAAAGGAAGAGCAATTGAATTTTCAATTCAATTGTTTTGAATCAGAAAATAAAAGAAAACATTCATCTTTATTCAAGAGGAAAAAAAAAGGAAATCTAAAGCAACATCTTTCTTCTCTGCCTCTGACGGCCGCCCAAAACCAACTTAAATAAGAGAGAAAACCCTAACATCATAAGTTCAAAAAAATTACAACTATGCCATTAAAATGAAAACAGGCTCAAAACTCCTATCAGACGAGCCCGGATGGTCAAAATCCACAGCAGCTCATGGCCAACAGCAATGACTTTGAATCAGCAGTCCGTTTCCATGTAACCAGCCAAGTTTGGGCCCAATCCGACACATAAAATTTCAAGCCCGTTTGTTCTGCAACTCTTGGACCTTCGTAGATTATCTGGTGTGGTCTTCCCTGATGTGGCCTGCTGACTCTGGGTTGTTGGTACAGGAACATTGAAGGACTGGTTCGACTGACCCGAACTCTGGTCTGAACTGATGTCCTCATCACTCTCCCCTTCCTCTGAAAAGCTTGACCTCAAGCTCGAATTCTCTCCTGCATAAGGGGTCAGATGTCGAATGTTGAACACATCCGAAATGAAGAAATCATCTGGTAACTCAACCCGATAGGCATTGTCACCAAATTTCTCCAATACCTGGCATGGACCTATCTTCTTTGGCTTGAGCTTCGTGAAAGCTCCCTGTGGATACCGCTCCCTCGGTAAGTAAACCCATACCAAATTGCCCACTTCAAAGGACTGTTGCCGATGCTACTGATCAGCTTTCGCCTTGTATTTGGCGTAAGTCTGCTCCAATTTGGCTCTAACAGTCGCATGTATCTCCTGCAAGTCAGACACTCTATCTTCAACCTTCTGACTCATCTTCTCTGGCGACTCAACTGGCAGAACATCCAAAGGACCTCTTGCCAAGAACCCAAATAGTATCTGAAACGGAGCAAACCCTGTAGAACGGTTCACTGAAGAGTTGAACTCAAACTCAATCTTCGGCAAACACAAATCCCAGCTCCTGAATTCATGCACATTTGCCCGCAACAGATTACCCAAGCTACGGTTGACAACTTCAGTCTGTCCATCCGTCTGAGGATGATAAGGACTGCTGAATTTCAACTTTGTGCCCAACTTCTTCCACAGCTCTCGCCAGAAGTGTCCCATAAACTTGCTGTCCCTGTCTGACACTATGGATGCCGGTATACCAAAATATCGAACCACTGAAGCAAAATATAAGTCAGCAACCTTTGACGCATCAAAAGTGGTTTTGCATGGCAAGAAACACGCCACCTTACTGAACCGATCCACAATCACCATAATCGAATCCAGTCCCCTTGCTGTCCGTGGCAATCCTACAACAAAGTCCATAGAAACATCTCGCCATGGTGCCTCTGGGATAGGTAAAGGCGTGTACATACCTTGGTTCGTGTCTGTCCCCTTCGACTCTTGACACAACCTGCACCTCTTCACAAAAGCCTTGACATCTCGGTCAAGACCAGGCCAATAAAACCGCTGCCGAATCAACCAGGCTGTTTTATCCCTTTCAAAGTGACCCTGATTATGCAGTTCCTGGATGATCAACACACGAAGAGACGTATCAGGAACACATAAGCAGTTACCTCGAAATAAATATCCATCATGGAGAACGAAATCAGTTCGCTCCCCCACCTCAATTTTGGCCAAAATCTCCTTGAAGTGCTCATCCACACGAATGTCCTCCCTTACACTCTCAAAGCCGAGAGTGTACACATGCATAGCGCCAATCAACAAGCTCCGCTACTCAAAGCATCAGCCACTCTATTCAACGTACCAGACTTGTGCTTGATGCTGAAAGTGTATTCCTGCAAGGCACTCACCCACTTCGCATGCCTTGAACTCAGTTTATGCTGACCCTGTAAGAACTTCAGCGCCTGATGGTCTGAATACAGTACAAACTCCCGCTGAATCAAGTAGTGGCGCCAATGCTGCAAGGATCTCACAATGGCGTACAATTCCAGATCATAAACCGAATAAGCCATTTTAGCTCCTCCCAGCTTCTCACTGAAGTATGCGACTGGTCTTCCTTCCTGGTTAAGCACTGCCCCAATTCCAGTCTTCGAAGCATCACAATCCACCTCAAAAACTCTATCAAAATCAGGAAGACCCATAAAGGAGCTTCGGTCAATCTAACTTTCAGCCCATCAAATGCCTCCTGTGCGGCATCATTCCACCCGAATCTGGCTCCCTTCAACAATTCCGTTAAAGGTGCAGCCAGCTCACTGTACCCCTTGACAAACCTGCGATAAAACCCTGCAAGACCCAAAAAGGATCTCAATTCTGTCAAGGTTAATGGTACTGGCCATTCCACAATTGCATGCACCTTATTCCTATCTGGGAGAATCCCCTCTCCAGTCACAACGTACCCCAGAAAAATCAGTCTCCCAACCATCCAAATGCACTTCTCTGGGTTAGCAACTAACTGGTTCTCACGTAACACTGACAAAACCTGTGCCACATGGCCCACATGCTCTTCGGCTGTCCTGCTGTATATCAAAATATCATCAAAGTAGACAACCACAAATGAGCTAAGAAATGGACGTAAAACCTGGTTCATTACGCGCATGAACGTGCTCGGCGCGTTGGACAACCCGAATGGCATTACCAACCATTCATACAGCCCTTCCTTAGTCTTGAAGGCTGTCTTCCATTCGTCTCCAGGCTTCATCCTTATCTGATGGTACCCACTCTTCAAATCAATCTTTGTGAAGACCTTAGCACCACTCAACTGATCAAGCATGTCATCCAACCTCGGTATCGGGAACCTGTACTTCACAGTAATTTTGTTAACCGCGCGGCTATCGACACACATGCGCCACGTACCATCCTTCTTCGGTACCAAAAGGGCTGGCACCGCACACGGGCTAATGCTCTCCCGTACGAACCCCTTGTCCAAAAGTTCTTGGACCTGCCTCCTCAATTCCTCATGCTGCTACGGTGTCATCCGATAATGAGCCTTATTCAGCAACACTGAGCCCGGAATAAGGTCAATGCCGTGCTGAATATCTCGGAGAGGTGGTAATCCGGCCGGTAGCTCCTTTGATACAACATCTCGGAATTCCTCCAAGATAGACACCAACTCCTCAGGAATCATATTTGGCCTTTGCTCCTCTTCCACGCCAAAGTCTATGATAACACGACATGTTTTGCCAGCCACAAAACATTTCATTGTGAAGATGTCGTGCCGACGCCAATCCTCATCTGATCTCGGCGCCAGACACATTCTTCGTATCACCAAGCTCTCCCCTTGAATATGGTCCGGATCAATAACACACAACTCATCATTAAATTCCTCATCCTCAGGGAACTCTCCTCCATTTTCATCCTCCCTATAATCCTCCATATACAACTGAGATCGCGCCTTGGGGCATTCATTGGCATAGTGCCCCAAATTCTGACACCGATGGCACCGAATGTTAGCCCTGTTGCTGCCCACTCTCGCCTGAGAACCTGAGGTTCCACTCGACCCTGTTGGTCTTGGAGGTACTGATGCCTGCGGCCTCGCTACTGGAGGCATAAATTTGCCCCCTGAATTCTGCCCTGAACTCTGGCCCGTAGTAAAACCCCCTCTGCTCTGAAACTCCCTGTTTCTCATCAAGCTCTTTTCCACTGCCTGAGCCCTCATATGCGCATCTCCTACGCTATCAATTCGATGCACAGCCAGTGCATCTTGGATTGGCAGCCGCAAGCCATGAAGATACATGGCTATCAATCTCGGTTCAGCCTCAATCAACCGATTTCGTGCAACTAATCGATAAAATTCAGTTGTGTACTCCTCGACGCTCCGACTACCTTGCGTCAAACCATGCAACTTCGAATACAAAATCTGCTCATGGTTCGGAGGCAAAAACTCCCTGTTCATCTCCTGCTTTAGCGCTGCCCATGACGCTAATGGAGGTCTCCCATCCATATATCTACGATAGTGCTGCGCATGCCACCAAGCAGCAGCCCTATCTCTGAATCGAATTGTGACAAGCGGTACCTGCTTGTCTAAGGGCACCTCCTTCAGACGAAAAACATCATCGACCTGAAGGGTCCAATCTACATACTCGTCTGGGTTAATTCCTCCTTTAAACTCTGGAATTTCGATCCTGAAGCCTGCTTCCCATCGATTCTGATTTTTGAAATAGGGAGGTTGATCGACATACCTTGGAAGTCCAACATCAGGCCTCTGTTGCCCTCTTCGAATTGGTGGTGCCTCCAGATTTTCGAAACCCCTTTCCCTACCTTCATCAATTTCATCACGCTCCTCCACGCAAAGGGGTTGGGCACGATTCTGCACCTCCAGCCGCGCCATCATCGCCTGCATGGTTTGCATCATCTGTTGCATCACCTGGTGCTGGCTCGCATGGCGTCTTGCATAGCATCTCTCACGGCGTCTCTCAGGGATTGATCATTGTTCTTCTGCTCCATTGGATCAAATTTCGGTTAGGGTTGATATTTGGGTTTGGAAGGTATGGATCAAGATGGTAATGGAAGGAATGGATCAAGGCGGTAATGGAAGGAATGGATCAAGGCTCTGATACCAAGTTGATGCAGGGCGATATTAAAAACGCCTGCAACTCAAGAACGATCTAATCTGCGAGAAAAGAATTCGTCCAGGTTTGGTTCGAATCTTGACAAGAAAAGGGGAAAATTTCGAATTTGATCACTCTCAATCCGAAATTTAAAGGAAGAGCAATTGAATTTTCAATTCAATTGTTTTGAATCAGAAAATAAAAGAAAACATTCATCTTTATTCAAGAGGAAAAAAAAAAAAGAAATCTAAAACAACGTCTTTCTTCTCTGCCTCTGACGGCCGCCCAAAACCAACTTAAATAAGAGAGAAAACCCTAACATCATAAGTTCAAAAAAATTACAACTATGCCATTAAAACGAAAACAGGCTCAAAACTCCTATCAGACGAGCCCGGATGGCCAAAATCCATAGCAGCTCATGGCCAACGGCAATGACTTTGAATCAGCAGTCCGTTTCCATGTAACCAGCCAAGTTTGGGCCCAGTCCGACACATAAAATTTCAAGCCCGTTGTTCTCCAACCTCTTGGACCTTCGTAGATTATCTGGTGTGGTCTTCCCTGACGTGGCCTGCTGACTCTGGGTTGTTGGTACAGGAACATTGAAGGACTGGTTCGACTGACCCGAACTCTGGTCTGAACTGATGTCCTCATCAACAGCCCCCCTATTCCTTCTCTACCATTATCAGTGCCAGCTACTCCCCAGGACCAGTTGGCCATCCTTACACAGCAAGTTCAAGCTCTTGTCGGAATGGTTCAGCAGCTATAGGAGCAGCATTTCAGAAGAGTCAGGCAACAGTCCGAACCGCCACCGCCGCTCAGATCGGCTACTCCTGTTAGCCGGCAGTCTACTCGAGGGATGTCCCCTCCAATGAGGCCTCTTTACCCTTACACCTCGCCGAACCTCGTTCTCAAGGCTCATGAGGTGGCCCACATTCTCTTACCCGCTCCTCGGGAAGCCCTCCTGTCAAGCGGCAGCGGGGGAAGGGAAGGAGCACCGCCAGTGGCACATCGATCCTTCTCACATTCCCCTGAACCAGCCGGGGGAAATATGACTGACCAGATGGAGAGGCACCTCGACGAACAGGACCGGAGGCTGGAGGAGCTTAGCCAGAGACTCAATAATCAGCCGGGGTCAAATTATAACGCCCGCCCTCCTCTCACTCGGCAGGTTATGGAGGAACCCATTCCAAAGAGGTTTTGCTTCCCTCAATTAGACCCCTATGATGGCACTACTGATCCCTTGGATCACCTGGAAAGCTACAAGGCTATTATGCAGGTCCAGGGAGCAACTGACACCCTCTTATGTATCGCCTTCCCGGCCACTCTCCGAAAGGCTGCCCGTGCTTGGTATTCTCGCCTGCCTCTACGCAGTATTGATTCCTTTCGGCAACTGGAGAGATCCTTCTTGACCCATTTTGATGCATGTCGGAATATTCCCTGAGTGGCGGACAGTTTGTTTTCTGTGCAGCAAAAGGAAGGAGAGTCCTTAAAAGACTTTGTGACTCGGTTCAAGGTGGCAGCCCTGGAGATCTATCACCTTGATGATGCTATAGCTACTCTGGCCCTGAAGCGGGGGCTTCGTCCCTCCCGCTTCACTTATTCTCTAGACAAGAGACCTCGCAGTTCTTATGCTGATCTCTTAAGTCGCGTGCAGAAATACATCCGTGCCGACGAGGCTGATTCATCTCGGAGGGGTGCGAAGGGAGGACTGATAAAAGGCCAACCCGCCCAGAGTTAAGCGGGCCTCCTCCTAAGAAGTCCGAACCTTCACGCCGACCGACTGACCGCCGTACAAGCCTCGCCCCCAGGGAAGACCATCTTACACCCTCCTTGCGCCCCGAGCTCGTATCCTCATGGAAATTGAAAACGAGCCTTATCTACGGTGTCCTCCTCTGTTGAAGAAAGGTGTCATGCGTGATAAAAGCTGCTACTGCCGCTTTCATAGAGATTACAGTCATGAAACTGAGGAGTGCCGTAATTTGAAACAAGCCATTGAAGAGCTCATTCAGAGGGGATATCTTGGGCAGTACATTCAGAAGAAGGAAACTCCGCCTATTCCGGCCTTGATGGGACCCCCTCTTGTTCAGGCCAACATTGACAACACCCCAATGGAGTGGATGGTGGGCATGATTACTCGTGAGGGGCATCATCCTCTAAGAGACCAAGAGGGGAGGGGGAGTTAGAAAATGTAATCCCTTTAAGGGAGATATAGCGGGGGTAATGTTGTAAAAAATGATAGCGTCATCGTTTCTATGACGATCGCTAAACACCCTGTAAGAAGGATTCTAATTGATAGTGGAAGCTCTGCCACCGTGCTTACCTATGATGCATTTCTTCGAATGGATTTGTCTCCTGACTCTTTTCGACCTGTGACTGCTCCTTTAGTCAGTTTCACAGGGGACTCCATACGGGTGGAGGATGAGATTACCCTGCCTATGACAGCGGGATCGCCGCCGCGCCAGAGCACGGTCATGATGGATTTTCTGGTGGTCCGGGTTTCCTTGGTGTATAATGCCATTCTTGGCCGGCCTGGATTGAACACACTGGACGCAGTCATATCCACTAAGCGTCTACTAGTGCAATTCCCCACTAACCAGGGAATTGGCAAAATGTATGGAGAGATGGATTCGGTGAGGACTTGTTATCATCTGGCTCCCAGCCCTCAGACGGCGGTAATTCCCCTAGTCACCGAGTCATTTGACCTCAGGGAGACTGAGCGGAGAGGAGAGCCGACGGAGCGTCTGATATCTTACCCTCTGGAGATGGCTCAACAAAGATCGTGCAAGTCGGCGAACTCCTTCCCCCTGAAGCCCGGAGCCAACTCCTCGCCTTTTTGCGGGCAAATGCGGATATCTTCACTGGAAGTAATAGATATGGTCGGTATCCCTCCAGAGGTGATTACCCATGGGCTTAACATCAACCCAGGATGTCGGTCGATCCGCCAGAAGAAAATGAGTTTTGCCCCTGAGCGGCAGAGAACCATAGATGAGGAGGTGGATAAATTGCTTATGGTCGGTCATATTCGAGAAGCAAAATACCCGGACTGGCTAGCTAATGTGGTCATGGTCCGAAAGGCCAGCAGAGGGTGGAGAATCTGCATCGGCTATACTGACCTTAACAAGGCCTGTCCCAAGGATAGCTTCCCATTGCCACGGATTGATCAGCTGGTGGATTCTACCTCTGGCTATGAACTTCTTAGCTTCATGGATGCTTTCTCATGATACAACCAAATAAAAATGAATCCCCCAGATGAAGAGCATACTTCTTTTATCACTGAGAAGGGCATTTATTGTTACAAAGTAATTCCCTTCGGATTGAAGAATGCGGGAGCTACCTATCAAACTAATGAATAAGGTTTCAAGGATCAGCTCGGCTGCAACATGAAGGTGTATGTAGATAACATGCTGACGAAGAGCACTTGTGCTATCAACCATGTTGCTAACCTGCAAGAAACGTTCCACAACCTCCGGCTTCATAGAATAAAGCTCAACTCGTGCAAGTGTGCATTTGGGGTTACCGCCGGGAAATTCTTGGGTTTCCTGGTAACCCGGTGAGGAATTGAGGCAAACCCGGAGAAGATTCAAGCTATTCTCGATATGAGGCAGCTGGCCTGCAAGAAGGAGGTATAGCAGCTCACCGAAAGGATAGCCACCTTGAGTCGTTTCTTGTCAAGATCGACGGAGAGGTGTTTACCTTTCTTTAAAGCCTTACGCAAGGCGGATGGCTTTGAATGGACAGAAAACTGTCAGCGGGCTTTTGAGGAGCTTAAGGAATTCTTATCCATGCCACCCTTGCTGTCCAAACCAGAAGAAGGAGAGAAGCTCTTTCTTTACCTTGCGGCTTCCTCGGAGGCGGTTAACTCCGTTTTGGTGCACATTGATGAACATGCCGCTCAGAAGCCTGTGTATTATACGAGTAAGGTGCTTCACGGTGCAGAAGAAAGAAATTCCAAAATCGAGAAGGTTATCTTTGCCCTGGTTATCTCCGCTCGACGGCTCAGACCATACTTCCAAGCCCATCCCATAATTGTGCTCATTGATCAGCCTCTCAGAGCCATTTTGTCTCGTCCTGATACTTCTGGCCAACTGGCTAAGTGGGCGATTATGTTGGGGGAGTTTGATCTCTCTTTTTAGCCCCGAGCGGCTTTGAAATCCCAAGTCCTAGCTGACTTTTTAATCGAGTGTACCTGGTCTGAAAAGCATCAAGGAAATCCCTCTCAAAGTCCTCCGGACAGCGGCATGAGAATAGTGAAGCTTGGATCCTTCATGTCGACGGGGCCTCTAACTCCCAAGGGAGTGGGGCTGGTCTTATTTTTGCCAGCCCGGAGGGCATGGTGTTGGAGTACGCCCTCCGTTTTCTCTTTAAAGCTATCAATAATCAGGCTGAATATGAAGCCTTGTTGGCCGGACTCAAACTGGCGCACGGGCTAGGAATCAAGTACCTCCGAGCTTTCACCGATTCGCAACTTATCTCTGCCCAGGTAGCTGGCAAATATGAGGCTCGAGACCCTGTCATGTCTCGGTACCTCAGCAAGGTCAATCTATTAATCCCCTTGCTAGATCGCTTCACCATCAGTTACATCCCTAAAGAAAGAATGCTAGGGCTGACATGCTAGCTCGACTCGCCACCTCAACGGACAACGCCCTGAGTAAGACTTATGTTGAGTACCTGGAAACACCTAGCATTGAAGCCGTGGAGGAAGTTCTACCAGTTATGCAGGAAGGAACATGGATGGACGCCTACATCCACTATTTGAAGGACGGTGTCCTCCCAGCTGACCGCGAGGAAGCCAGGCTGCTTAAGCGGAGGGCCTCTAAGTTTGTATTGCTAGACGGCCTGCTATATAAGAAATCTTTTTCCCAGCCTCTTCTCAAATGCGTCGGCCCGGCAGACACGAATTACATTCTTAGAGAAATTCATGAAGGCATATGCGGGAACCACTTAGGGAGCAGATCGCTGGCACGTAAAGCTCTCCGACAGGGATATTACTGGCTGTCCATGTAGGAAGACGCAACTGAACTGGTAAGGAGATGTGACCAATGCCAGCGGCACACTTGTATCCAGCGGCAACCGGCTTCCCAACTGAGCCCTCTCTCTGCCCCATGTCCTTTTGCCCAATGGGGCATGGACATCCTCGGCCCTTTTCCTCCGGCATCAGGACAGCGGATGTTGGCCCAGATGGCAACCCAAGAGGAGGGGGTGAATTGGGTTCTTAAAAATTTAACCTTTTAAAATTATGTGCTTTGAAATATATAAGATTGAGTGCAGGATAAATATTAAGCACAAATAAAGAGATAGAGAGAGAGAGAGTCAAAATACGGCAAACACAAGGATTTTATAGTAGTTCGGTGTATCCAATACCTACGTCCACTCCCAAATATCTCTTGGGTCCACACTATAATCTACTTGATTACAGTCGAATTGTTTTACAAGCTCACAACTCAAAACTTGTTGTTTCCCCCGGGATCTCAACGAACCCAGCTGGTTTTCCGGGCTCACCAGCACAAAACCCAAACCCAAGCTAATCTAGCTTGTTCCTAAGGTAAACAACCTCAACTAATTCAATCCCCCTGATTGAATTAGTAAACATCAAATTAATTTAAGGTTTACAACAATGCAAAGCTCCTTAAATGAGCAAATAAGCAATATAAGTAAACAAAGATTTAGAAAATCCTATTTGAAGCGAATTTGATGTGAGCTTTTCTTCTTTTCCTCTTCTTCTATGAAATGTTGAATCATGCCTCAGCTCAGATTTTTCACAAAGATTGCAGTTGAGAAGTTGAAAAAATCAGGGCTTTTGCTCTCTTTTTCTTCACTTGGAAAATCCTTCGATTTTGAACTTGAATCACTTGGATTTCTCTTGAATCTCTCTTCAGAAGATAGACGTGGATTCAGAGATTTCTCTTTGAAAATTTCTCTCCCTTTTTTTGTTTTTCTTTTTATTTTTCTATCTTTTTTTAACCGAACGGTTTCTCCCTTTTTATAGAACTCTCAATCCAGTTTTTAGGTGGGAAATATAGCCGTTGGAGATGTTTGGATTCTTCTGCACACAAAGAAAATAGCCGTTAGATGTTAGGTGAAAAGAAATATTACCATTGAAGTACGTTCTGACAGATAAAAAAATCCGTTCCTAACAGGTTGGAGTTGGCTCCAACTTTTCAAGTATCGGCTCTAAGTCGGGTGTTCAAAAATAGTAAAGAAAAAGTTGTTGGGGGAGTCGGCTCCAAAAAAGGTAAGTATTGGCTCATCGCTTTCGGGAGTTAGCTCCGGAAAACTGTAAGTGTCGGCTCCAGAATGGTCCATAAAATAGCTCTCTGTTCTCAGGTTAGAGTCAGCTCCAGAAACTCATGTGTCGGCTCCTGAAATCTTGGGTGTCGGCTCTCGAATTCTAGGTGTCGGCTCCAGAAACTGAAACAGAATGCACTTCTCTGTATCTCAGGTTGGAGTCGGCTCCGAAACCTTGGGTGTCGACTCCGGACCGTGCTAAAATCCCAGAAACTTTCTGATACACCTTGGGGTCGGCTCCTTACCATTTGGGTGTCGACTCCCGGCTTTGAACTTTGAAAATTTTCTTTTTAAAACATTGATTCAAAACATGTTTCTTTATCCTTTTGATTGATCAAACATTTTAAATCCCTGAAACACTTGTTCAATCAATTAGAAACCAAATGAATATACTCATGTATTTTATTAATCATTAAAATCAATAATTGGGTCAACAGCGAAAATTTCTGCTTGTCGCCATTGATTATTTTACTAAGTGGGTCGAGGTCGAGACACTCGCTAAGATTACAGAGAGCAAGGTTAAGGCCTTTTTCTGGAAATCCATCATTTATTGATTTGGCATACCTCATACTCTTGTCACTGACAACGGCCGACAATTCGACAATGCTGCCTTCAAGACTTTTTGCGCCTATCTCGGTATCACTCATCGGCTCACCTCTGTAGGCCATCCACAATCTAACGGTGAGGCTGAGGTCATGAATCGTACGATACTACGAAGGCTGAGGACCCGACTGGATACATCTAAAGGCAGATGGGTGGAAGAACTCCCGAGCGTACTCTGGGCGTATCATACAACTCCCAGGGCACCAACAGGAGAGACGCCTTTCAGCTTGGTCTTTGGTTCTGAAGCTATCATTCCAGTCGAGATCGGTCTCCCGAGTACTCGAGTGGAATCATATAACGAGCAGACAACCCCCTCGACTTAAGAGCCAGCCTTGACCTCATCAATGAAGCGAGGGACCGAGCTCAGGTTAAGATGGCAGCCTACCATCAGCGAATGGCAAGATATTATGATGCTCATGTCCGCCCGAAAACTTCCGCCAGGAAGACTTGGTCCTTAGAAGAGCTGAAATATCCAAACCGACAGAAGGGGGCAAATTGGCTCCGAATTGGGAAGGGCCTTATCGGGTCACGGAAGTCCTCCACCGTGGAGCATGCCGACTTAAAGATCTAATAAATAGACGGCCGATTCCCCAAACTTGGAATGCAGATAATCTCCGGCAATATCATCAGTAATGAATGTATTTATTCAAGGAATTAATGAATGTACATGTTTAGAAATTTTCTGTATGCAGAGTTTTCAAGGACCTCGGCGGCCCCACGGTCCTAAGGACACCCCCGGGTTGGTATTACTTATCCCTGAGGCGGTTCAAGTCCCGGACCTTATGCGGTCTCGAGTCAAACTCCTGGGTCGGTATTCGACTACCCCCGAGGCAGTTTTCAAAGGACCTCGGTGACCCCATGGTCCTAAGGACACCTCCGAGTTGGTATTATTTACCCCTGAGGCGGTTCAAGTACCAAACCTTAGGCGGCCTTGAGTCAAACTCCCGGGTCGGTATCCAACTACCCCCGAGGCAGTTTTCAAAGGACCTCGGTGGCCCCATGGTCCTAAGGACACCCCAAGGTTGGTATTACTTACCCCTGAGGCGGTTCAAGTTCTGGACCTTAGGCGGCCTCAAGTCAAACTCCCGGGTTGGTACCCGACTACTCCCGAGGTAGTTTTCAAAGGACCTCGGCGGCCCCACGGTCCTAAGGACACCCCCGAGTTGGTATTACTTACCCCTGAGGCGGTTCAAGTCCCGGACCTTAGGTGGCCTTGAGTCAAACTCCCAGACCGGTATCCGACTACCCCCGAGGCAGTTTTCAAAAACCTAGGTGGCCTCAAGCTAAGCTCCTAAAATCGAGCAACCCTATAGGGTTTCTCGAGCCGCGACCCAAATGTTGAAATGATGGAATCCATGTTCCGCGACTATCTCTTAAATTCAAAGACGAGGTGCCTACGATACGACCCTTGAATTCATACCCGACACTGGCGTACGGAGTAAGCCTTAAAAGGCCGGGAGGATAGATGAACCCCCCCTTCTTGTGCCATGATTGAAGATCAATAGGCGGTTAACTAAATCATCAGGTAAATAAAGAAAGAAAGTAGACATTCATTCATCAAAATGTTGAGCCATCACGGGGGCATACTCTACAAAATGCTGTTCAAAGGCCGATATTGATCAACCTACACAAAGAAGTTCACTAAAGACAAAAAGAAAAAAGAGAGGAAAAAGAAACTCGATCAAATCAAATCTCGCCACATCCTTACTGGTCCCCAGGGCATCCATCCCCTGCGGTCGGCCCTTCTATTTTAATCGGTCCGGTGGTGGGATCCTCAACTATCATCAGTTCGTCAGCTACGTCTTCGACCCTTAACTCATCCTCAACCTCGGCGTTGGAGGTCTCCTCATCGTCTGCGGGTCGAAGGTGCTCGAGGTCACCTAGCTTGAAAAGCCAAGACAGTCTCCTCTTGCACCTTTTAAAACCCTGAACGAAGGCATCCATGACAGCCTCGCGACACTCCGAAGTGAAGTCGGGGGAACCTTTGTATTTCTCGACGGCCTCCCGAGCTTGAGTCTCGGCCGCAACCACCCTCTCCTGAGCCCGCATCTCCACCACCGCCATTTTATCCAAAGCATCCTTTGCCTCCTTCTCGGCCAAGACCAACTTTTCTACAGCATCACGGGCTACGACTTCTGCATTATCGGCCCGGTTTTCAGTATGTTCTAACTGGAGAAAGGCCTCTCTCAATTTCTCTTCAGTTGGCAAAACCTCACCATAACTTCCGACAGTTTGGCGTCCAAGGTCTGCAACTCTTTCTCGGCCCTCTCCCGTCATGCACGGTTATCCTCCTGGGCGGTCTGGAGGTCATCTAATGCCTTCAACTCCCGGGCCCTTGTTTCCGATAGCTCCTTGTCCAAACCCTCGATGCGGGACTTGGCATTAACTAGATCCTCTTGAATCACGAAGAGGCCGTTGGACATCTGCATTAGTCAGGTAATGAGCGTAAAAATTCTGCACCTATAGAAGAGGAAAAGGAGAGGAAAGCCTTGACCTTACCTGGAGCGCGGCTGTAAAGAGCGTGTCAAAGGACTCCTCCAACGGTAAGGTCCTCATTAAAGCTTGAAATTTGGGTAGGATGGCGAGCTTTAGAACCATTTTTGACAGGCGGCTCTTATACGGCGTACCTCGGCGGGGCGTTCGCAAGGATTGAGATGGACCTCTCGAGGCGCCCGAGGGGGCCAGAGCATCGACCCCCCTCGGTGATTGCGGGCCCGATGGAGATGCTTCGATAAAATCTGGGGGCATTGCGACCCCCGCCCCAACTGTCGCCCCACTTCCGGACGGCCCCCTGGCGACTTTAGGAGGAGGAAAGATTATTGTTGATGGGCTCGCATGGGGAGGCCCTCCAATCAGTATTCCGGCAGGAGGGCTCTCTCCTTTCTGATCCTCCTCCACCAGGATAGCCTCAGGGAGGGCGGCTGAAGGTTCGGTCGAGTGACCCAGCTCTCTTCGGCGGGCCTTTTGGACCTTACCCCTATGGTATCGGGGACATCCCCCTCCCTCTTTCGGAGGCCCGCAATTATCAAGTCCTGGGAAAACCTCATTGCTGCAAATAGAGGACTGAGGGCAAATGAAAAGGGGACCCAGGATATCCAATATGTGAGAGGAAAATGCATGCCAAAACATGTATTCATACATGTATATAAATACAAAGGGAAAAACAAAAAACAAACAAAATAACAAGACTGAACAAAGCGCTAATTAAGATGAAAAAAAAAAATTTCGAGGCTCGCTGGGCGCCATGGGCAGCGACACCGGCATGAATATGATCCCTCGAAGGTTATCCTCCGACAATAATTCCTTACTAGGTGGGACGATGGTGGACACCAAAACTTTAAATAGTTCTTGATCCCTCTCTTCGATAGCAGAATTTTGATTAGAACTAGTATTGGGAATACCCCAGTTTGCGTTCATCCCCTCTATATGCGCGTAGAAGAACCGGGACTTCCACCCTTTAATTTTAGAAGGGAGATTGAGCCTAAGAGTTCTCTTGGGCCTAGAAACGAAATTCCACCACCCAGCCTTTTTAGGGTTTCGAATCCTATACAGAGCCCTAAATAAGGAAAGCCGGTAGAAGCCCCGTGGAAATGACAAAGTTTCAAAAATGAATAGATAATATGAATGGAATTAGGGGTTAGCTGCGCCGGGATAAGGCGATACCTATCTAACAAATTCACGAAGAAAGGATGGAAGGCAACCGTAAACCACACTTGAAGAATTCCACGTATAGTGCAACTCTCCCCGGTTGCGTAGAGGTCACCCTATCTTCGGAAAGGGTGCTAGAAAGTCAGATACTATCAGGAATCCCAAACCAGGCCCTAAGATTCCTAAGGTCCTGAGAGGTCGTGATTGAGGCGATCTCCATCAGACCAGCGGATTTAGGAATAGCGACTAGAAATGCTACCTCATGACTAGTGGATGAGGATGAAACCCTAGGGGATTGGGACGACGGTCCAGATAATGGTCGCAGGACCCCAGTAGGCTCTCGGACCGCGGCCGGTTGTTTCCCGCGGATGGTTACACCCCCGATAGCCTGACGGTGCGCCTGGATGATCTCTTCTCGAGAGGGTTCGATCATAGGACCTTTACCTTTCCTATCCTAGTTGGGATCCATAGAAGAAGGAAAAGAGGAAGAAGAAGAAGCTAACCTGAACTTGGAGAAATGGAGACGCAGGAGAAACAACGAAAATAAAAAGCAAAAGAATTGAAAGGACAGGCTCTTTATAATATTTTGAATAATGCCTTGAGTGCCACAAGGCCACGCGGCAACGCATGAATGGAACCAAGGTAGATGAAAAGATACTATCTTCCTTGGAATATACACTTCCTCTTCCAAGACATAACTTTATGAGTGTAAAAATCGATTGGGACCTTTTCACCCTCTCCCTTGGCAAGTGCTATGCGCCCGAACGCAAGGGGCAAGGGCGAGGGGGCATATGATAGGATTAGTAGTCATCATAGGAAGGCAGGGAGAGCTCTAGGCGGCCCCTGGGCCTTAGGCGGCCCTTGAGACTCTAGGCGGCCCTTGAGACTATAGGCGGCCCCTGAGCCTTAGGCGGCCCCTGAGACTCTAGGTGGCTCCAGTGCCCTAGGCGGCCCCTGGGCCTTAGGCGGCCCCTGAGACTCTAGGCGGCGCCTGAGCCCTAGGCAGTCCCTGAGCCCTAGGCGGCCCCTGAGCCCTAGGCGGCTCCAGTGCCTTAGGTGGCCCCTGAGCCTTAGGTGGCCCCTGAGCTCTAGGCGGCCCCAGTGCTCTAGGCGGCCCCAGTGCCCTAAGCGGCCCCGGGCCTTAGGTGGCCCCCAGGCCCTAGGCGGCCCTCGGGCCCTAGGCAGCCCTTGAGCCCTAGGCAGCCCCTGAGACTCTAGGCAGCCCCAGTGCCTTAGGTGGCCCCTGAGCCCTAGGAGACTCCAGTGCCCTAGGCGGCCCCTGGGCCTTAGGCTGCCCTTGAGCCTTAGGCGGCCCCTGAGACTCTAGGCGGCCCCAGTGCCCTAGGTGGCCCCTAGGCCTTAGGCTGCCCCTGAGACCTAGACGGCCACTGGGCCTTAGGTGACCCCTCCCGGTCTCAAATCTAGAGCTCTCTAGCTGCTCTCATATTAGAAGCACCTAATACAACAAGCTGTCATGTTTGGATGAGGCTCGAAAATCATCAACATCATGACGCTTTAATGGCTCATATAAGATAAACTCTGGAAAGTCGTCGTTCATCGAAAGACTCATATAAAGGAGGTACTAATTACCTACTTCAGAGCCAGATAACTTTCCATGAATTCTGACATTCTCTTGGAAAGATCAAAATCCATCATGAAAATCCCATGCTTCTTGAGCAAGCAAGCTCCTTGAGCAAACTCCTAAAAATCCCGAGGGTAACTTATCAAGAACGACCACGTGGCGAGCGCAGGGACAAAAAAAAAAAAAGAAAGATGGCTCACCAGAAAGAAAGGGGAGAGATATAAGGTGAATAAGGATACTATTCAAACACACCTTCTTTTTAACAAAGAAAAGGAGAAAAATATTCCCATCTTTCTTCCTCAATTCGAGCTCCAGAAGCTCACGGCTGTGTTCCTGGCCATCAATACTCGGAGCCTGTGAAGTCTACTTGGTGATCAGAAACCAACATATTACTTTGTTAAAAAGAAGGTGTGTTTGAATAGTATCCTTATTCACCTTATATCTCTTCCCTTTCTTTCCGGTGAGCCATCTTTCTTTCTTTTTTCGAGCTCCAGAAGCTCACGGCTGTGTTCTTGGCCATCAATACTCGGAGCCTGTAAAGTCTACTTGGTGATCAGGAACCAACATATATATATATATATATCTTCCCTTCCAATCAATTTGAAAGCAAATCAGTAGCCTTCAAATATCAATTTTATTATTGATTAATCCATAATACTTTGAAAGCTGAGTTTCTGGAGGTGCAGAACTTAGTTGTTATCATGTGTCTCTCTCGTTTTCTTTCATTGATGATTCAAGAGGTTCATGATGTTATTTATTATCATAGATAATACGAGCTTAAGAAATGGTGTAGAATTCAATTATTACCATATATCTTTTTTTTTTCGGTACAAACGGACGATCGTACCATACGTGGTTAAGTCAAGCCCAAAAGATCTGATACAAAATTTGAGATAGAACAGACGGGCACGGGTCAGACGGAATCCAGCACCACGGCCCAGAATGATGAGCAACCTGGGCAGCAATCCAGTCAGCCGCTGAATTTGCTTCCTGATAAATGTGCTGAATAAGGACAGTATCAGCCTGGTGGAGCATAGACCATATGTCAACTATCATAGGGTTGGTTGGAATAGGGTCGCCCAGATCCTAACGGAGCCAGCGCACCACAGTGAGAGAATCACCCTCAATAATAAGCATGCGACTACCTAAACTGCGGATGACATAGGAGATGCCAGCCAACGTAGCATGCAGTTCAGCAGATGGAACTGAGAGGTCAAGAAGACCAAAACCGCCGGCCGCCACCAAATTACCATCAGACCTCCGAATCAGAAAACTGGAACCCACCAGACGATCACGAACACTATCATTAAAGTTTACTTTGACAAACCCTAGTGGAGGGGGTTCCCAAGAAATGAAGACTGTGTGCCGGTGCGCTGCAGGAGTAGCAGGGGAACCCCAGATGCTAGAGCTATCAGAGTCAATGGTAGAGTGATGGATAATGTACTCATCTGAGAGGGACTGGGCAGTCATAACTATCCTGAAAGGAGGATCATATACATCAGAGAAAATATGATGATTCCGAGATAACCAGAGCTAGTAAGCAATATAGGCAGCCAAGGAACTGGATCGACCGAAGTCCCTTCTCATATCCCGACGAATCATCATAAGGAAAGAAATGTAATCCTGAACACTGCCCACATCCCATAGACGATAACCCGCTGTCTGCCACACCAAACTCGCTCTGTCACAGGAAAATATAGCATGATCAGAAGTCTCGACTTCAGTACCGCATAATGGGCAAATAGGAGAAATCGCCATGCCTCTCCTAGAGAGCAGGGAACACATAGGAAGACAATCCCACGCCATCTTCCATATGAATAGGCGAACTCTAGGGTGGACAGGAAGCCTCCAAATCCAAGAACCATCAATCGTGTGTCCCAACTGAGGTCTGTAAGCCTGCATGATGTCCCTAGTCAATGCACGGGTCAAGCAAGACCTCCTCCATAATCTGATATCCGCTGTGTGATCAGGGAGAAGAGGGATAGATAGAATGCACTGAAAAAGCTCCGCACCAAATAAAGAGTCTACAAGACGACCGTTTCAGGCATTGTGATCCTGCATAATTAGATCAGAGACTCTCATACCAATAGGGATGTTAGAACTGACAAAGGTGGGCCATCGAATCAAAGGGATATCCGCCAACCAAGTATCCGTAAGGATATCTATAGAGGCACCATTACCAATCATCCACGACGTTCGACTAAGAACAACCGGAGCATGAAGATAAACCTCTTTCCAAAAGAAGGAATGGCTACGACTAGACTGGGGGTGACTCTGGGAAGACTAATCACCATATTTGGCACGCATGAACAAGCTCCACAGACATCCTAGCTCCAACAAGAATCTCGATGGGTGCCTAGCAATCAGTGCCTCTCTCCTCGTAATGAGGGATTGAATCCCAAGCCCCCCCTCCAAAAAGGGCATGCAGACAGAATCCCAAGCCTGCAAATGGATCCCATGGCCATCCTGCATAGATCTCCAGAGAAAATCTCTGAACCATCTCTCCATTCTTCTTAAGCAGGTCACCGGAATGGCAGTATTAGAAAGGATATAGAGAGGAAGAGCAGTGAGAACAAATCGGATGAGAGTAAGCTTGGTCATCATAGATAATCCAGAGAGTTGCCAACCATCCAGACGATCACGAACACGCTCTAGCTCACTAAAATTCGAGCGTCGAGGCCTCCTTCCCGTAATTGGAACCCCCAGATAAGAAAGATGATCAGCCTGAGAAGAAATGCCCAATATATGCATGATAGACTCCCGAGTGGAAGTTTTAGTCTTCGGACTGAAAGATAATGGATTTAGCAGTATTAACTTGCTGCCCAGAAGCCCTGCAGTAAGACTGGAGCACTGAAGCAAAAGCAGAAGCATTACAGGTAGTAGCCCTCCCCATCAGGATGCAATCATCAACAAATAACAAATGGGATAACGCCAGCCCATGGGATCCAGTACTGTAAGGATCTAAAAGAGAAGCTTGCTGGGCCTGGTGAAGAGCTCTCGATAAAGCATCCGCAGACAGAATGAATAAGAAAGGGGAAAGGGGGCAGCCCTGCCTGAGACCTACCGCAGAATGAAATAATCAGTCTGACCACCATTAATCAAAATAGAGAATGACGGCCGGTGAACACAAGCCTTGATCCATGCAATGAAAAGCTCATCAAACCCAAATTCCTGAAGAGAGCGAAAGAGAAAATTCCAACACACTCTATCATAAGCTCTCTCCATATCAAGCTTAACAGCCATCAGACAGTGGCGGCTAAGGGCTCTATGAAGATCATGCATAACCTCTTGAGCTAGCAAGACGTTATCGGAAATACACCGACCAGCCAGGAAAGCACCCTGCTCAAGAGAGATCAACCGAGGAATCACCACTCTGAGCCGAGAAACCAAAAGCCGAGCGCAAACCTTATACAAGGTCGTGCATAGGCTAATAGGCCGAAAATGATGTGGCAAAGAAGCATCGTGGCATTTCGGCACCAGAGTGACAAGAGTCCTATTTCAGAAGGGATTAGTCTGGTCTCAAAAACAAGTTGAATGGCCTGCTCAACATCCTGGCGCACGATAGCCCAATAATGCCGAAAGAAGAGAGGGGGAAACCCATCCGGCCCGGGGCCTTATCCGAGCCAAGGTTCCAAAGGGCCAAACAGATCTCCTCAGAGGTAATCGGACTGATGAGAGCAACGTTCTCCGCCATCAAACCTTAAGGGGAGGAGCCACCGGAACCACAGAGGAACCATCCCCAGAAAGCTCAGTCCAGCGAGAACTAAAGAAATGGAAAATCTGGTCCGAAATGGCCTGAGAAGACTCCTGGACATTCCCCGAATCATCAATGAGCCGTCGTATCCGATTTACCGCACGCGCTTTAGGGTGGACTGATGGAAGAATCTAGTATTCTGATCACCCTTCTTGATCCACTGAATCCGGATCTTTGCCTCCAGAAGATCTCCTACTGACGAAGAAGAGAATGGTGGAGGCTAAGACTGGAACGAAGAGTAGACAAATCAGAGTCCTGCAAAAAACCAAGGGTCCTCCTTTTCCTGAAGAGAATCAATAACATTCTCCACCTCCTCAACTTGTCTAAAAATGTCACCGACCTCTTCCCTGATTCCATCTGGAAAGTCTACGTCTAGCAAGATCCAGACGGCGAGAAAGGCGATAAGTGGCATTACCTCTGACAGGAATATGCCAAACCTGAGAGATAAGGGACCAAGCTGCCGAATAAGAAGTCCAGAATTTCTCAAATCTAAACTGACCCCGGCACTGAACATCACATTAGTAGAAATAAGGATAGGGCAATGATCAGAGGCGATCCTGGACAAATGAGATACCGTGGTGGATGGAAAGAGCTGAAGCCATTTAGCAGTAGCCAACGCCCTATCCAATCTTTCCAAATTCTGGCAGATCCCTGACGGTTGTTACACCAGGTAAACTGAGCCCCTCGAAAGCCCAAATCCAAAAGATTAGCAGAGGCAATGAAGGATCAAACTCAGAAGTGCCCGAAGACTCCACAAACTGCCTACCACCTCTCTTTTCATTGGCGCTCGTGATACAATTGAAATCCCCAGCCACCAGGGCAGGAACACCCTGAGAAAGCAAGGACAAGAGCTCATCCCTGAGAACACAGCGAACCCAAAAATCTGTACTCGCATAAATACCAGAAAGGAGCCAGGGGGCCGACACACCTTCAGATATGACCAACGCCACCTGCTACCCACAGTGGTGAAAACCGTCAACTCTGATGTCAGCAGACCGCCATAAGGCCAAGATGCCACCAGATAATCCATTAGACTCTATAGCATAGGAGGACCAAGTTCTGGATATTTGTCTCCTAACATTGGCCAGACTCTGTCAGACAAACGAGTCTCCAGCAATATACATAGATCACATTTATGGAGCTACATGAGCCTCCCAAAAGAGGAGCGAAACGATGGTTTCAAAGCTCCTCTAACATTCCATATAATAATCTTCATTTAGATTGGGGGGGTCTAACCGATCCCCAATCATCTCAGTGTCTGGAGAAGCATTATCAATAGGGCAATCTGCCGAAATCCCCTGGGCCTGACTTTTCATAGTAACACCATCCATCCCCACCTGCATGGACTTCTTAAGGAGACAGACCACAGCGTCATGAGAATGATGCTATGGGGAAAGCGTCCGAGGAGCCTCATCGCAGACATCCGAAAGATGTGCTTCTGAAGCTTGGATCAACAAGGATCCTTGACCATCCAGAACCCCGTTCTCCTTCGGCACTTTCGACGATGCAGAGAACGTGAAGGTGTGATCCATGTCATGGTTAGCAGCATCAGTAATTTTACCTTTTCCTTTCGAGCTTTTAGAAACACCGCAGGGGCCAGCGGATCAACAGGGCGAGCCCGCTTTAGTGGCCCCGGATTAGCTTCCTTACGGGATTTCGGCCTTCCAGCCCATTTAGCATAACCCAAGAGGGCAAATGGATTAGCAGAAGCAATTGATGGATTAGCCTTCAGAAGATTTCCAGGGTCACCCAAACTCTCAGCCTGAACCGGCACTGTGAATAGGGACCGGCATGCAAGTTTTTCTGCCTACAGCCCCTCATCCCCAACATGAGACCCAGAGCCTCCAGCAAGAATCCCCTGAGTACTACCCTTCAACGCCATAGCCGAGCCATCCAGCTTCACAGAGGGGCAGTCCACAGGCCCCGTTGCACCAGCCTTCAACCCCTGCTGCCTGCAAGAAGTCCTCTTCGGGAGCTGCCAGCCTTCAGCTATGCTGGGGGAAGAGGAAGCAGAAGACTTCTGGAGCTTCACCCCTGATTCCACAACCGTAGGTTGGGATGATCTCCTACGACGAACGACAGACATCCATGGCCCAAACAGCTCAGAGGAAGAGTCATGGAGACTCTTAGGAGCAGAGTTGCTGTCTGGAGCATAGTTGCAGCCATCAACCGAATGCAGGGCGCCACACCTGGAGCAGAAACCCTCCACATGCTCAAAGACAAATGGTTGCCAGAAAGGGACTCCTGAACCACGCACTCGCACTCCTGGTCGTAGTGGTTTCCTCAGATCGACCTGAACACAGGCACGGGCATAACCACCGCGCTTCCTCTCCTTTGTAGCAGCATCGAGGAAGACAAACCTCCCAGCAGCAGCAAGGATGGAGCTTAGGATTGTCTCTGACCAGAACTCCATCGGGAGAGATGGCAGCCGAATCCACATGAGGGCAGAAGCTAAGGAAGAGTCCGAAGGAATGAATTCCGGCCTCCAGTCTTCCATGGCAATGACCTAGCCGTTGGCAACCCATGGATTACCCAACACCATCAATTTTGCAGCAGGGTCGGAGAACCGGATCAAATAGTGGCGGTGGGCCAAGCTGATAGTTTCAATTGAACCAGCCACTCCAGCGCGGCGGAGCTCCCTGACGATGGCTTCAGGGGGAATCCACTTCAGTAAGCTCCTGGCAATGACTGCCTTGGCTCCCCAGTCGAAGGTCTCCTCCTCCAGTGCTTGGAGAGGAACCTGAACCACGTCCGAAAACCGACATTCCAGCGCTGCAATAGCCGTCGGAGACGAAGAAGAAGAGACCTATTCAAACCGGCTGCTCGGGAACCGACTACCTCCCTTTCCCTCCATCTTTCTCCAATCAGAGGCCACTGGAATGGCATTCACCGGCGAACCCATTAACTAAGAGGAAGGCAAGCCAAAGGATTGAAGATCGCCGGAGATCGGCCACCACCGTGCCACATGCATGAATCTTAAAGCAACACAGGAAAAAAAGCTCCGTACAAACCTTCAGCATGAACCTTAAAGCAACACCAAATACTTTCACTTTCTTTAGAAGAAGATTAAAAAGCTTATATCTTGTATTTGGCATCTCAAAAGGAGTGAATGATAATTGGATTAGCTATATTGTTGCCGCACTTTGATTTATTTAGAAAGATGTTATTGATTGAAAAGTTAAGATTAGTGTCATATTTTATAATCAATTTGCACTAAACATTTTTTTTAAAAAAAGCAAAAGACATAGCAATAATGGCTGAAAATAATATAATATATTATTTATATTATTTAATTTCTAAGTTAGTAATAAGCTTTAAAAAAATTCATAAAAAATAGCAGATGCGTATAATAGCAGAAACAAAAAAAAAAACATCAGATAAAAAAAGAAAAACTAAATATTTTATTGAATAATAACTCATTTTATCCCAAAATAAAAATGCGTACATCTTAAAAATTTTATGCCAATTTTTCACCTATCAAAATTTACACACTCATGGAAGTTTAAATTTATTTTGACTAAAAAAGAAAAATCGCATTTTCTACTTGTATAATTTTGAATGCAATTTATAGACTTCTTTATATATACACATACACATTAATAAATATAGTTTCTTCAAAATTTTTAATCATAATAAAAAATTAATATATATTTTTGTGGATGCCAAACGTTCGGTCCTAAGCTGGCGTTCCCATGAGTTCGGTCAAATTTACCATTTTGGCTCCTGCTCTGCGAGCCACGTATGCCAGCCAACCATTTGACAAAAGTCCCAAGTCAAGCGCAAGCTTTCCTTGGGCTGCCAATGGAACGACCCCAAGTCGCGCATGTGGTTTTGGTTCCTTGGATGGATCTGGCCGCCGACTCCAAAAAATTGTCGAGCAAAAACTAAAAAGATAGTCCGGTCCGTTACGGAACCATCGGGCATTCCAGCGCTGGGGCCCAGGACCAACACGAACCGACCAAATCCCAAGCCTACGATCCTTTCAAAACCTTTATGCGGCACGCTAATCTGCCGTCTGCGTTGTCCTTCACAAATTATGGACGGACCAGATGCATCTTCGCATGGAAATACGATTCTAAGCGTGTGTGAAGGGAAAAGAAATTATTAAAAAAAATTGTAATTTCGAGAGCTATAAAAGGCCGAGCTCGCTTCCTTTTACAAGCCCTCGAACCCAACCCTTAGGTCGGCTGGGTCTCTCCTCTCTCCCTTTTTCCGGAGGAAGGAAGAATACTGTTCTAGTATATTAGATCGAAATAAGAGGCGAACCCTAAGAAAAAACCCTAGCTCCGCCCCTTCCGAACCCTCGTCCTTTCGCCGCATCTCCAAATCTCCGTTCCATCCTATACCGCCGATTCGATTCCTCGCATCCTTTTCCTTCAGTAATTTCTTGAGTATTAAGGTTTTTTATTTTTATTTTTAATTTTTTTGTGAACGATCTAGGATCCTTGGAACGCTTCTGAAGGATTTTTTTTGGGGGTTTCTTTAAGCAGGAGGATGGTGTCCGACGCGAGCAAGAAAAAGGCGGCGGCGAAGAAGGCCGCGGCGGCGGCGAAGAGGGGAGGGAAAGCTCCGGCGAGTTCTTCGTCCAAGGCCCCCGCACAGGCGCAGAACGGAGTGAATAAGGTCGCCGATGGGGTTGGATCCATCCGGATATCGGATCGGACCTGCACTGGAGTCCTTGCCTCTCATCCCCTCTCTAGAGATATCCATGTGAGTTGTCGTTCCTTTCTTAAAAGTCTCTCTCTCTCTCTCTCTCTCTCTTTTATTTTTTATTTTTTAATTCTCTAGAAACAGCGAATCCCAATATTCTCTCCCAAAGAATAAAAATTTAGGCAAACTTTGCAGATCGGGACTATGATTTTAGTGCTTGAGTGATGTCAGATAATCGGGAATCTTAGGTTTTGGATCTCTGACTTGAGTTTTAAATTTGAGCGGCAAAATACGATTTTTTTTGTTCTTTTGTTGCTCTAAATCCGTCGCCCTTGGGTTGGTATGATAGTCCTGTTTTATCGTTGGCACTGATACATGAGATTTCTATCATTCGAGATGTTAGTAAAGAATCTGTTGATTTATCTTTCTTGGTTTACAGCCTTACTCAAGCGAAGATTTGTGCGAAGTTGAAAATAATGTTCTATTCTCTATAGTGCACTTCATTAGTTTGCCATCGATGAAATAAGCTAGCTAATATGAGAGAAAACAGTAACGTTTTGATATCATTTTATTTGTTCCATGGTGATGATGTCCAAGATACTAGAAAAATATCCCAGATTCAGTGCTTAGAAATCATTTGTACTAGGTAGTTTGATGCAAAAACTCCTTGCCGCTACAAATCAGGCCTGTTATTAATTTTGTGTGTGGACCATGTCTTTAATTTCAAAGCTTGTTCCATTCAGGAGAATTATTTTGGGACCAAACAATGATCTAGAAATCCATATAAGTGGTAGAAAGTAGTTCTTTTGTTTGTTACTTTTTGCACACTGTGACTTACTTCCTGAGTTTCCTTACATAGGCTTAGTCATGTTAAGGTGAATGTGGTGAATCTTTTGCATTTCATTTCTTTTCAGTCTATGCTGCTTTTTGTGTTGTAGTAAAAAATGCTGGAGGAGTTTATGCAATAGAAAAAACTTGTGGCAGGGGTATCTATTAATTGTTGGCACTAGTATAAGCATTAGGGATTATTGTCATTTTTATTCTTTTGTTTCATGTGGAATATTATATTTGTCTCTTTTAGAAAAAAATGCTGGTAGGCTTATCTTTCTTCTTAGCTCCATGAAGAAACACTACTTACAATAGTTGACCTAATTCCTTAGCAAAAATGTGAGCTGAACGTTGGTCACACTTCTAAACCATGCATAAAGAACTGCTCCAAAATTCCTTGCCTGTTAATGGATATCATAAAATAGTTGATCTTGAATATACCCGAAAGTGTCTGTGCAGAACAATCATTCTGGAAGGGCTAGCAACATTAACTTCTGTCGAATTAAATAGGCACTTAGATTTGATGGTTTTTATGCGTGCTTTTTGCTGCTTGATATAATCAGTCATCTTTGTAATGATAATATAACTGTTTTATTCGTGCTCTGAACTACCAACTGTTTGATATTCGTGCTCTGTGATACTCTGTATTTCTACTTCACATTCTCATAGGTGTACTTGTGTGGTGGTAAGGTTCATAGTTCGTGATGAATGATTTGTTGCTATCATCTTCATAACTTTTTGAATTTTTATTATTCTGATGTTGCTCTTCAAATTGTGCACATTTCAGATAGAATCTCTTTCACTAACATTCCACGGACATGACCTGATAGTAGACTCTGAACTGGAGCTTAACTATGGAAGGTATGTACATATATCATACTAACTTTCCCATACAAATAAACTGGACTACATTTTCTAATGTCGATCTTGTGCTTAATGTTTGTTACCTTCAGACGTTATGGTTTGGTTGGATTGAATGGCTGTGGGAAGTCTACCCTCCTTGCATCAATAGGATGTAGGGAACTTCCAATTCCTGAACACATGGATATCTACCATCTCACTCGGGAGATTGGAGCTTCAGACATGTCTGCGCTTCAGGCTGTCATTAACTGTGATGAAGAAAGGATAAGGCTGGAGAAAGAAGTTGAAATCTTGGCAGCTGAGGTGTGTGGTTGAAAGACATATTTAAGCATCAGAATCAGAAATATTTTGATGTTATTTGAAATAATTTTTCTGATGTAAAATCATTATCAGGATGGTGGTGGTGGAGAAACTTTGGAACGCATCTATGAGCGCTTAGAAGCAATTGATGCCTCAACTGCTGAGAAGCGCGCAGCTGAAATTTTGTATGGACTTGGTTTCAATAAACAAATGCAAGCAAAGAAAACTCGAGATTTCTCTGGTGGGTGGCGAATGAGGATTGCTTTAGCACGGGCACTGTTTATGAACCCAACAATCCTTTTACTTGATGAACCCACAAATCATCTTGGTAAAGTTTCTAGTCCTGCATATAAATAGCAGTAAATAACATAATACTCTGTTTATCGTGTAAAGCATTAGCTTTAAGAATGTATCCACGTTATCTTGATTTTTGGGTGTAGAAGTGCAAAGTTTGGCAGGGCAAGACTTGTTTTGACCAATAAGGTAACTAGCTCAATGCCTGAACTCAGTTGGATTGGGTTAGGGTGAGATGGTGAGACTGGGTGGTAGATATTGTGTGTCATGGTCTGATGGCCAATGAATATCCTGGAAAACTGTGAGGTAATGATTGCCTCCATTGATGAAAGGAAGAAAACATTCAGTAACAATATGAAAATGATTAGCTACATGATTTTTTTTTTTTCATTCTGCTCTATTTAGAGCCATACTTTCTGAAAGTATTTTTAAAAAGCTTATGTAATTGCCAAGGTATGATTGTTAATGGATGTCAACTACCCTATCGTAGCTAGTATCTAGTTGGTACCGGTCTCTTGAAGCCGCTTTTGGGAGAGGTCCAAAGTTCAAACCCTGGTAGCGGCACATTATAACCATATTACTCAGAAAAAAATTGACATTGGTGTGAATTGTAACTGGTGATGCATGATTTTATATGTTATTCTTATGAAAATTAGTTCATCATCAGCTTGGGTTATGTTAAGGTTCTTAATTGTGTTAATTTATGTCCGAATACCAAGCTGTTGATCCTTACCTGGCTTGATCCAACCCACATAATTTATACACACAGTCAATTATCCTAGTCCATGGGGCACCTCTAGTTTGGTAGACATACAATCAGTCATCCTAGTCCACAGGGTACCTCTAGTTGAGTAGGGGTATGGCGAAGGCCTGTGGTGAGCAGAGGTTATCCAAGCATTGTCAATATCCTATATGAGCTCAAGCCAACCTGTGGCATGCCATGGGCTTTTTATTTGAAGCTAGCCCATGCTGTGTAGTGTGCATGCTAATCCTTTCATTTTGTCCTGGTCCAATTAGGCAGGGAGCCATTCAGTTTGGAGAAATTAGAGCGACCTACTTTTTTGATGTGATAATTATAGTGGAATATAACTATAAATAAGAACGTATGCTGTGGGGACTTGTTTTTCTATGTAGCAAAAATTGTGGACACGTACTTGAAATTACTGGACTTTAATCTTTTAATAGGGTTGGCTTAGGTAGAGCTGAATGCCATAAACTTTCATTTGTCACCGCCATATTATTATTCTCAAGCAACATAATTATTGTGAATCTCATCAGTATGTATTTGCTTTTGATGCACAACTAAATGAAGGTTCTGCTTCAAAAGATCAAGCAAGAATTTTGACTGCTTGTCAACCTATGCTTGGGCTAATTCTAATTGGCAGTCTTTAGCATTTATTCATTCAGAACTTCAAATTTGACATATAATTATTTAGTGCATCATACGTTTACGATTCAAGTTTATAATAACATTGAAAGGTTTGGATTTTTGCTTATAGCATGAAAAGATTGATTATCTTGTAAATCTGTTCCATGCTGTTTACTTTTTCTTTTTATTCGCTTTTTTTTGGGGGGTGGGGGGGAGGGGGTTATAATTTGTTTTTCTGATACACTGAAATTTGTTGAGCTCTGATTTGTTTCTCATTTTTGTCTCTGTGGCAGATCTTGAAGCATGTGTCTGGCTTGAAGAGACACTAAAACAGATCGACCGTATCCTTGTTGTGGTCTCGCACTCTCAGGATTTTCTTAATGGTGTCTGCACCAACATCATCCACATGCAGAACAGGAAACTTAAGATCTATACTGGTAACTATGATCAATATGTCCAGACCCGAGCAGAGCTGGAAGAAAACCAGATGAAGCAATACAGGTGGGAACAGGAGCAGATTTCTTCCATGAAAGAGTATATTGCTCGTTTTGGTCACGGTTCTGCTAAGCTGGCCCGCCAAGCCCAGAGCAAGGAGAAAACCCTTGCTAAGATGGAGCGGGGTGGGCTGACTGAAAAGGTTGTGAAGGACAGGGTACTAGTCTTCCGCTTCACAGATGTGGGCAAACTTCCTCCACCGGTGCTGCAGTTTGTGGAAGTCAAATTTGGATACACCCCTGAAAACCTCATCTACAAGAATCTTGATTTTGGGGTGGACCTTGATTCGAGGATAGCATTAGTGGGCCCTAATGGAGCAGGAAAGAGCACATTGCTCAAGCTAATGACTGGTGAACTTGTTCCATTGGATGGAATGGTAAGGCGGCACAATCATCTCAGGATTGCCCAGTTCCATCAGCATTTGGCGGAGAAGCTTGATTTGGAGATGCCAGCTCTCCAGTTCATGATAAAGGAATACCCAGGGAATGAGGAGGAGAGGATGAGGGCTGCAATAGGTAAGTTTGGATTGTCTGGAAAAGCCCAGGTGATGCCTATGAAGAATTTGTCAGATGGACAGAGGAGCCGGGTGATCTTTGCTTGGTTGGCCTGGAGGCAGCCACACCTGCTGCTGCTAGATGAGCCGACAAACCATTTGGATATTGAAACCATCGATTCCTTGGCAGAAGCACTGAATGAGTGGGATGGTGGGTTAGTTTTGGTGAGTCATGACTTCAGGCTGATCAATCAAGTGGCCCAGGAGATCTGGGTGTGCGAGAATCAAGCAGTGACTCGATGGGAGGGTGACATCATGGCCTTTAAAGAGCATCTGAGGAGCAAGGCTGGGTTGTCTGAGTGAGTTTGAGAGGAGGTAGAAACATCCCTATTTAATCACTGAGCTTATATTTTCGACCTCTATGGATGTGATATTGACAGTATTCATTACATTTGACTGCCTTCTGTTTCTCATTCAATGATCCTAGGCAGCCCATGTAAGGCCTAAAGCAGCAGCCTCTGCTTGTAGCGGTCTATCATTTTACGCCTTTGGACCTAATAATATTTTTATGACTATCTTATTCGGTATATTTGTCAAAGTACAATTAAATAAGAGCATTGCAAACTCGATCAGTTGGCATATTTTTTTGAGTTCCATCAGTACAGGTTTTGGTCAATCTTGAGATTGTGGTAGAGAATTTTCTTGCACGCAGGGGTGAACTGAGAACTTGCATGCGGCTGAGGGTTGGATTGGTGTTATTATCGGTGAGCATATCAGAACGTGTAGTGCTTATTTATGTTAGGTTTGAGAAGAAAGGAAGTGTTATTTTTAGATTACGGGAACTGTTTTGTCCCGAGAAAGGGGACGTTGTTTGCAACACCTCGGCAAAGTACCCTAAATAGTGTTAATAATAATAATAATATTAGATAGAATATTCAGGAGGAGGTTTTATCCAGCCAGCCAGAAGAATTTTCTACAGGCTTATGTTCTTTTTTTCTTTCTTTTTTTTTTTTTTTTTTGTTTTTAATTATTTTTTTGGTGAAATTGCTACGGTCCGTAGAGAAGCACGGGTATCAGAAGTGCATCAAAGCCATGAATCACTGATTTTACTCTTTGAGTTCACAGCAAGTATAATTCATTCAAGAACTACCAAGGTTCCAAGCATTTAACTACAGCAAGATATCAATAACTTTGCATGCCAACTCAACGAGACTGAGAACAAATCAGAAGTAGATCGCTATCTGCGAGGCCTTGTTTGGTAAGCCAGCCACCACATCCTGGTAAGCCAAGCCAGCCATATCCTTAATTATATGACCTTGTGAATCAATCCAAAGTCAGATCATTAACTATACGTGTATGTAAGGAATTCTCAATCTAAAGGAATTCTCAATCTAAAGGAAGACGGACATTAATAACAACAGTTCGGTTGCACCACCTTAAGAAGTATCTACAGTATCCACATTCTGTCGCATGAGCGCTAGAAGGTTTCCAGCTTTTCTCTTGGCCCGGTCTGTACCCGTCTCGGTGAGCTCCTTCAGCGCCTCTTCTGCACCTGATTCTCTCGCAGCTTTCAGTTGCTGCACATCACCAGAACATAGCGCCCATAACACTGCAGAAGCGTTCTCACGATTTCGAGGGGATCCAGTCCTCATCATCTCCACAAAGACAGGAATGGGGTTTGACTGTGCAATTGCTAGCTTGCCTTCCGGATTGCCTGCAAGTATTGCCAATATTGCGAGTGCCTCGTCCACCATACCTCCACCGGGATCCACTAACAGCCTCATCAGGTGTTCCACAAGCCCAGCTTTCACGGCCCTCACCTTGTTACCATGGTAGATGCACAAATTAAAGATGGCAGTTGCTGCATCTTTCTGACCTCTTGAGCTACCTTGGCATAGCAGATCGACAAGTGCAGGTATTGCACCAGCTGCCCCAATCGTCACCTTGTTTTCATCTACAACCGATAAACTGAAAAGAGTAGCAGCAGCATTTTCCCTTGCCTCCATGCTCCCATTTTGCAGCACATATACTATCTTTGGTATTGCACGGGCATTCACAATATTGCCCTTGTTACTGTCATTGATTGAGAGGTTCAGGAGTGCTGTTACTGCATGCTCCTGTGTTCTAGGATCTGAAGATGAAAGGAGTTCCACAAGGAATGGGATTGCACCTGCTCTAGCAATGCATACTCTATTGTCTGCATTTCTTTTTGCAAGCAACCGCAATTCACCAGCAGCTGATCTCTGCTCATCTTGGTTCCCACTCTTTAGTTTCTGCAATAGTGAGTTGATAGCTGCACGATCACAGTCTGAGCGACATCCTGGCTTCTTGTCTCGGCTATGGCCTTGCTTCTTTGGCAGTTCAATGCCGTTGGCATCGCACCATTGTGCAATCAGGCTTTTCAAGACAAAATTCGGGGTAAGAGCAGTGTGAGACAAGTTTTGTTGTGTCTTGGGGCAAGTTTTGTGTCCACTATCAAGCCATCTCTGGATGCAAGACCTCTCATAGGTCTGCAAAAAACAGAAAAATCTCAATAATTTGTGCAAGACTACTGCCTTTAAAAAGGTTAAGTTGGTTCAAGATTATGATAATTATTACCTGCCCTGTGGAGACGATGACAGGGTCCTTCATCAGCTCAAGGGAAATAGGGCACCGGAAATCATCTGGGATGATAGGAGACCTGTGCTTCATGGAGCTTGTTTCGTTTTCAGGAGTATTTGAAGTTGGATTTTCCACAACCACACAATCATTAAGCTTCTTCAGCAAGGATGACATTTCTTCCAAGCATTCCTCAGGCTCTCCACCACTAGAAATTACCATTTCATGCAATGCAACAGATTCCTTCTTCAGGTCATTTATTGTTTTGAGTTGCAACTTCTCTGAAATTCTTTTTAGGATAATAGGGTCACAGTGCTTCTCACAAATTGCCCAATTCAAGTCCTTGAGAAGTTGTAGATCAGGTGAGTCAATTTTACCTTTTGCTCTTTGAAACTGGGCATGCACGAGCTCAATCTGGAAAATTTTAGAAGTTAGCATTCAGCCAAAGTTCTTGATCAAATTACCAATCTCATACCATATTAATGTAGCTAAAAAGCATACTAGTAGGAGAATGTGGGACACATGCATGGATGTGGACATGTCAAAGTAAGGAATATGGCATATTGAATACTTTGATTCAAGGAAACCACTATCTGTGCATATAACTCTCACATAAGCACATTGGCCTGTTCGGGCAGGTTGGGGATGGATAGGGATGTTTTGCGTCTTACCAACCTTTTCTTGTTGCCAGTTGTTCTTTCAGACTCAATGACATGCTAATCCATCAGACTTGTATCAAAGGGTTAGGAGGTGTGTGCAGTTTCTTTACTCCAAATCAAATCCAAATTGGATGTGCAAACTTGTCCTTCCCCAAGTACAAAAGCACAAAATTTAGCGTGGCTATGCATGTGATCAATACAAAATGCATGTGATCAATACAGCTACAGACACTCCAGAATACTTCATTATAATACATATGGTTGCGTCCATGAATTGACTTACAATAGACATGCATGGCATAGCCTTTTGGAATGATGATTGCTCCATTAGATGCACATGAAAAATTGAATGAATATGATTTCATATGATCCTTTCTATTAGAAATAAGCTTATAAATACCAATATAAACAGAATTCATATTTAGGTTACAAGGGCATATTCTTGAAGTAAACCACAAAATTAATTAGAAAGCAGGTCATAATGAAATATAGTTAGTTTGATAAGATCACATTACCTGCTCTTTAACTTCTTCAGATATGTCTAGCTTGTCATAGGATAATTCACTCAGTGCCTTCCCCATATGTTCAGTGACCTCTAGAAATCGATATGTGACTTTTTCCCTTTGTAAAGCCTGGTGCAAAATGAATTATTGGTTTAGAGATATTCCAACGAAAGAAATGAAAGAAAAGTTGAATGACTGCTTATGACATGGTTGTTCTTTCAGGCCAGCCAAAAAAGGGGCCCATCTTTTGGTATCTCTCATGTAATATCATGCCTGCTGTTCATAATGATATGGTTGTTCTCCGTTCAAGTTAACAGAAACAGGGTACCACATTATGCTATCAATGCCCAGTCCAATAAAGACATTGCCCTATCGATTTAGGGTTCATTCAATTAAAACAACCCCTATGTATTTTAAAGTTGTCCCAAATGCAGCAAATTAGGCTGGCTAGCTGTTGGCCTTTTTAGCCCAGCATGCACTGCAGATATTTCAAGTCAGATTATTTTAAATTAAGCTAAATAATGATGGCCTGGTTACCAAGATCAACTTGCACTCGCTGTGAGCTCACTTGGCAGTTTTGAGAGTGCAAAACCCAGGACTGCAACTTGACTGAGTCATCCTAAATATGCTGATATCATATCATGTTCTCATGTAATTTTATAAATGTTATGCATGAATTATAGCATAATGGAGAATAATTATGGCCGCACTTACATTGCATATGTGTGTGATGCATCTTATATTTTCAACAACAATTAGATATGGATGGACATAGTTTTCCCAGAAAAACACATATCAATAACAGATGGGTCACATCCAAAATCATGTGGTTCATATGCTTCAGTCCATATAATTAATTGCCTCATTAAAATGTCAAAATTTAACAGTTCTAATATACATCATCAATTGTTTATGCTAGAATTATCAAGATAATCATATTAATCTGCATTAAATAATCATATTAATCTGCCCTTATTAATCATATTAATCTGCATTAAATAATCATATTAAATTTAATGAGACCCTTGTAGTTATAGAGATTACTAATCATTAATGGGTTGCACAGTATATGATTTGAAATCTATACGCATGAAACTGAAGATAGATCGTGCATTAAATGATTAGTAATCTCTATAACTAGAGGGGTCTCATTAATGTGCAAGATAATTATATGCTAGCTTTCTTGTTACAAGAAACATAGTGGTTGTAGGAAATTAAAAAACGAATACAGAAGAATGAGTAAGCGAAGTATATTAAACTTCACTAAGATTGGTCTTGATATTGTAACTATTTTTAGTCAAGGACTGGTTGGAAGGCATAACTACCGTATACTGGTCATATCTCAGTCGTCAAGTGATCACACATGGAGGCAAGAAATCAACTATTTGTCCTTTTTTCTATTTTTTTTCCCCTCTCCATCACAATCACTGCTGCCTATGAATCACTCTCATTCCAGCATAGGCAACAGCTGTCTGCAACTTATTTTGGATGTGTTTTATCTCAGATTGAAAGTGTCAACAAGCAATTCTTGGAGACCTTCCAAAGTTCATTGGTGAAAGGATTACCACAAAAGCTTAGTTTTTACTATGCTGGCTGTACAATATCAGAATGACACGATTTATCAGAATAAAGTCTATTTTAAACTAATGAATGGTGATGTGGTTACATAATGTTACATGAACGTAAGCATGCCAGCAATTGAAGAGAAAATTCTACAAAGACTGGTTACACTGGACATTTTCCCCCGTTCAGATTGATGTAGATATATGTGCATAGTGTATAATTAGAAATGCTTGATGAATGCTTTATAGAACTAAAGTTGAATTAGAAGACATCAGCATAACATTGCTATAGCATTGAAATTGCACTGATGGAGATCAAGATGTGGATAATTCCTTGATGTTTCATCGTCAGTAGCTGGAAAAAAAAAAAAAACAAAAGAGAAGGGAAAAAACGATTCATTTCATCTATGACTTTCCCTGACACGATGACAAAAGAACAGCAAAAGGCAGAGAGCAATAAAACATTTGACAGAAGATAACATCATCGCAAAATCACTCGTTCTGCTGAACAAAATCGAGTCTTTAAACTTGAACAAAATCGATAGCTTCCAATTTGGATAGTTCAAGTCGGATTATCTTCTGTTCCTTTTCAGAATGCAAAGTTCAAGCAGCCTCCTCTCTATCGTTCGAGATTCTACGTAAGAAAAGAAGCAGAAGCAATAGAGGTACCTGATAGAGCTTGCTCCCATCGTTAACGGAGACAAGGAGCTCCTTGGCCTCCACCAATGCGCCGTGCAGCGAGGAGAGAGCTCGGATCTGGAATTCTCCAAGGGAGACGCCGCCACCGCCGTCCCTGAGCTCGTCGAAGAGCGGGCTGAGGAGCTTCACCCGCCGGGCGAGGTCGCAGCAGAGCCTCCTCAACGGCCCCCCGCTCTCCGGCAGCCCCGCTATCTCCGCCACCGCCCTCGACACGGTTTCCACTGCCGCGATCCCGTTTTCCGCTTCCTCCTCATCGGCCGTCGGCCCCATCGCGCCTATCGAAGAATCGGATATCAAATTCGATTTCTCTGCAACAAGACGATGACTTTTGGCTTTGATGCCGGAAATTAATACAACAGAGCAAACGAGATAAAAGGAGAGGTGGAGAGAAAGAGAGGGAGATTGGGTAACGGGCATCGAAGCGAGAAGCGAGCGGTAGAGAAATATTAACATAATAAACAAATAGGTATTTAATAATATGAAGAATTGCTGTTATTAAAAGATTTTTTTTTAAAAAAAATCGTTTTCAGACAGCTGACAGGTTAGACCGTTTCCACTTCGGCGGTCGGAAACCACACCAACCACGCCCGACCCGCTCACACTCGTCAAAATGAAAAAAAAAAAAAAAAAAAACCGCGTGCCGACCTACCCGTCTTTCGTCTGAATCCATCGTTGCTCCAAAATCTTGCTTCGAAACTTAAATACATTTGAAAAAATATAAATCAAATTTAGATATCCAAGTAATTAACCATTTATCTATGCTAATTAAAAATTTAAGGGGCTACGGTTGCTATTAGTTGAGTCGATTTGGGTTGCAATTTGACCCGGCCTTGTTAGCATGAGCTTGGTTTAGCTGACGTACACGGAGCCATTGATGTTGATAGATGATGGACTTCTCCAATCACCTACCATCAACATGCATGAAAAATGCCTCATGATGACGATCCAAAATTATTTTCAATATCATACCTAACGTGACGTGTTGTCAGCCAGAAATGCTGGCTTGACGGGCTATTTTATAATATTTAATTGAGAAGGTTAATATAATAATAAGATAAACAAAGACAAAGACAGCTTTATCAATTATTATCAGGCAAAATATTATAATTAAGAAAATAAAAAATTACAAAAAATATATATTTCTTTGGGTTGATCTTTTATTCAAATATGCTATAAGAAAAGTATAGAATAAATTCATTCTTTCTAGAAGTTGACGGTTGGTGAATATTAACTTTATGATAGATTAGTCTAATCACCTTTAGCTCATACATGCATATTTAAAAGTTAGTTTAAATTACCGTTCAGACGGTAGCCAAATGGTTGAAGTTTCTTCGTACATTTACAATGTCTCAGGTTTTAATCTTGAACATGAAACATTGGTGCTGAAAGGGCTAAGATTTTTTTTAGTTTTTTGTTCTAATTGGTACCTGAGTGGGATCAGATTGATCTACTCATTTTCGAACGAAAAATAGCTGCGCAAATTTAGCACCATGCATAGAACATATCCTGATAAAAACGAAGCCGCATGAGACCTAGCTACGGATCGACAAAGCACTCCTTTCCTTTTCTGTACCCAAAAAAAAAAAAAAAAAGGTTAGTTTAAATTCAAAAGGTCTGTAACTCATCAAGGATGCTAACATATCAAATTGGCAAGATGTTTGCAGTAAAACTTTGATTTGGTGCCACCTTTATCCTGATATTATAATACATGTGCTTCTACTTATCATAATTCGTAATAAATAAATATTCTTAAAATTAAAGTGATCAGAGTTGGAAGATGTGAAATGTAGAATAACATAGTTGACTTTGCTTTTTTAGATTAAAAGGAGCAAAGGATGTTAACTTCAACATAAGAACTCTTTTTTTTTTTCAGAGAGGTTAAAATTAATTAGATATTAAAATATTATCTGATGACGCTTGATCATTTCTTCTGAATGTCAAAAATGAAGGTGCTTCTCGAATCCTCGCTTCGTCAGGGTGCCTGCAAAGAAGTCCCGGAACCGAAGAGGGTCTCCGACGGGACCCTCCGACGACCAAGTTAGTGACTGAGGTCACAGCTGAAGAAGGGCTCAAATGAGCTTTGTTTTGTGTGGAAAAGGGGGATCTCCGAGAGGAGGAATCCCTTTATGAGAGTTGAGATGGTGATTTTGGGGGTTATCACGCATACCACTTTGGTGAGTGGATTCATCTTTTTATAGGGGTTGACCCTGGCATGATTACGTGGGGTTGCGTGAGTCAAAAGATCTGCTGAGCCCTTGCGTGAATCTGAGCTAGTTAGTGGGCTACGTCCCATCAGCCGATGGGGCTGTTGGGCGGCGCGCGTCTAGCGTTGTCGGGCGGCGCGCGTCAGAGAGGCGGTTTCTTGAACTGCTGGGGCTGATCTGGAGGGAACTGGGGAATTCCGTCTTGTCAGGGCCGAGCTGGGTTGACCCGAGATGGCTGGGGCCCATCCCACTGGCAAGGCAGTGCCGGGGCGGGGCCGAATCGACGGACTTGGAGACGCCGGGGCCGAGTCGGGCCGGCCAGGGATGGCCTTGGCCAACTCGGCAGAACTGGAGACGCCGGGGCCGAGTCGGGCCGGCCTGGGATGGCCTAGGCTGACTCGGCGGGACTGGAGATGCCGGGGCCGAGTCGGGCGGGCCTGGGATGGCCTTGGCCGACTCGGCGGGACTGGAGACGCCGGGGCCGAGTCGGGCCGGCCGGGGATGGCCTAGGCCGACTCGGCGGGACTAGAGACACCGGGGCCGAGTCGGGCCGGCCTGGGATGGCCTTGGCCGACTCGGCGGGACTGGAGACGCCGGGGCCGAGTCGGGCTGGCTGGGGATGGCCTTGGCCGACTCGGCGGAACTGAAGACGCCGAAGGAAGTGTCGGGGACGACTCACTTGGAGAAGTAAGGGCCGGCTGGGAAGATGCTGGGGCCGCCTGGGAAGTGCCGGGACCGCTTAGCTTGGAAGTGCCAGGGCCGGCTGGGAAGTACCAGGGCCGCCTAGCTTGGACACGCCGGGGCCGACTGGGAACATGCCGGGGCTGCCTGGGAGGTGCCGGGTCACATAGCTTGGACAAGCCGGGGCCGGCTGGGAAGTGCCAGGGTCGCCTAGCTTGGAGACGTAGGGGGCCGGCTGGGAAGATGCTGGGGCCGCCTGGGGAGTGCCGTGGCCGCCTGGCTTGGATGTGCCGGGGCCGCTTGGGGAGTGTCGTGGCCGCCTGGCTTGGATGTACCGTCCTTGGGGGCGTCGGCCTTGAAGGTGCCAGCCTTGGTGGTGTCGGCCTTTGGGGCCGTCGGTCTTGGAGGTGTCAGCCTTTGGGGCCATCGGTCTTCGAGGTGTCGGCTTTGGAGCCGTCGGTCTTGGAGATGTCGGCCATTGGGGCCGTCGGTCTTTGGGGCCGTCGGTCTTGGAGCCGTCGGCCTTTAGGGCCACCGATCTTGAAGGTGTCGGCCTTTGGGGCCATCGGTCTTCGAGGTGTCGCCTTTGGGGCCATCGGTCTTCGAGGTGTCGCCTTTGGGGCCGTCGGTCTTCGAGATGTCGGCCTTGGAGGCCGTCAGTCTTCGAGGTGTCGGCCTTTGGAGCCGTCGGTCTTGGAGCCGTCGGCCTTTGGGGCCGTCGGCCTTCGAGGTGTCGACCTTTGGGGCCGTCGGTCTTGGAGGTGTCGGCCTTTGGGGCCATCGGTCATTGGGGCTGTCCAAAATTTTTTATTTTCATGGGGTCAACTGGCTCCATCAAATACCCCCCACACTTCTTGAGCTTGCGCATCCCGCATCAGCTAAGCGAAAGGAGTGTAGAACTTCAAGAAATTTTTTGGAGGCAAATTGATTATCTTACGCCCGCCACTGAAAGCAGCGTATGCTAACTTTTGGGGGGGATGCTCGTCAGTTAGCCGTTGAGGAAAAGATGAAGCCGATGAGGCAAAGTTGAGGCCGTCGAGAACCTTTTGAACCCCAGGGTGACCGAGGGTGCTTGGGCCAGGCTCAGGTGCCTTTTCTTTAAAGAAATTGGTCTCCTTCTGCAGGGTTGATCTGCCCCCCAGGAAACTCTGTTGATTGGAATCCACAGGTCATGAGCTTGAGGGTGCCGACAGGAACCGATCTTGGGTGCCGACACGGAGGTCGGTCTTGGGTGCCGACGCGGAGGCCGGTCTTTGGTGCCGATGCGGAGTCGGTCTTTGTTGCCGATGCGGAGTCGATCTTTGGTGGTTTTCCTGTAACGCATTCAGATACTAATGAAAAGAAACTTTTTTCTCAGTATAGTATACTTAGCTTTTTCGCAGCTTTTTGCCTTCGCGGGTCTTTGGTGCCGACGTGGAGTCGGTCTTTGGTGCGACGCGGAGTCGGTCTTTGGTACCGACGCGGAGTCGGTCTTTGGTACCGACGCGGAGTCGGTCTTTGTTGCTGACGCGGAGTCGGTCTTTGGTGCCAACACGGAGTCGGTCTTTGTCGCCGACACGGAGTCGGTCTTTGGTGCCAACGCGGAGTCGGTCTCTGTCTAAGAAATATACTCATCCCAAGAGCGTGATAAAACAAGGATATTCTGAATAATACTTTACTAAAGAATCAGCAAGCTACTGATAATACCGTTCGCGTTCCGAATGCGGGGGAGAAGCTTCCCATTTTGATGCCAGCTTTCTTCCTTCCGTTGGGGCATTGTTGATGCAAATCTGAGACGCTGGAGGTGCCGACGCACCTGGGGCCGTGAGGTTTCCTCGAACAAACTTGCCCAAGTGGCCCTGCTGGATAAACTTTTCAATGGCCTTCTTCAAATGGCGGCAATCTTCGGTGTCATGTCCATAGTCTTGGTGATACCGGCAGTAAAGCTCTTTGTTGTGGGGGTTTACTGACTTTAGGGGACGTGGGCGTTGAAAGTAAGGCTCCTCCTCAATCTCTAGCAGGATGTGGAAGATCGGAGCCGTGAGAGGAGTAAACCGCCCTTAGGAACCAGCGCCTGGGGCCGGTGGTCAAAGCGACGGGGTGGTTCAGGCTGCCTGGATCGTCCCTCAGCTGGTTCTGTGGGTATCGGCTTCTTATTGGAACTCCTGTCGGCTTCCCTTCTGGACGAGTCAGCCTCGTTGGCGCGGATGTACTTCTGTGCCCGACTTAGCAACTCGGCATAGGAGCTGGGAGGTTTTTTGTCCAGAGAAAAGGTGAAGCGGGACGGAAGGAGTCCCCGCTTCAGCGCCAGGGTGGCCACCGCATCGTCGAGATGGCAGACCTCTAGGGCGGTGGTCCTGAATCGGGACACGAAGTCCCACAGTGACTCTCCTTCCTTCTGATGGACGGAGAAGAGACTGTTGGCTACCCTCGGGATTTGCCGGCAGGCGTCGAAGTGTGCCAGAAAGGCTTTCTTCAGCTCCCGGAAGGAATCGATGCTGCGAGGGGCAGGCTTGAGTACCATGCACGGGCGGCCTTCCTCAGGGAAGCGGGAAGGCTTTGCAGAGAAGGGCGTCTGAAGCACCCTAGATTTGCATCATTGCTTTGTAACTCTCGAGATGATCGAGAGGATCCATCGTACCATCGTACGGGTCGATCTGAGGAAAGCGGAACCTGGAGGGGACTGGTTCCTCCAATATCCGGTGGGTGTAAGGAGGATGAGTGTCGAACTCTTCCTCCGGCTGATGGTTGATCTTCTTGGAGAGCTCGTCGAGATGCCTGTTGTACTCCTCCAGGCGTTCCTCGCCTGGCGGCTGATCGTCGGGGCCCTCCGGGATGGCTCGGAGGAAGAAGAAGAAGAAGAAGCAGAAGCAGACGGGGACGAAAGTTGGGACCTCCTCCTGGGTTCCTCATGATGATGTGGCTTGGGAGGAAAGTTGTTGGGGCCGTGGTCAGGGGACCGTGGCCGCTTGGAGGACTCGCGTCGAGGCTTCCTAGGGGAAGCCTGACGTCGGCCGGTCCCTTGCCGACCGGCCTCCCACCGAGGGGAACCTCCCCTTGCCAACTGTTGACTGGCGAGGGGAGCAGTCTGATGCTGGGTGGCCACGGACTACTGTTGCTGGAGCCCGTGGACCATGGCAGTGAGATTCTAGACTTGCTGGGAGAGGGTTGCCAGCTGCTCCGCTGTTTGGACAGCGGCGTCCGGCGGCGGGCAGGCGACCGAAGGGTCAGCAGCAGGGGGATTGGCCTCCTGCTGTCTAGTTGGCGGGGAAACCCTGCTGGGTAGCTGATGGAGGCGTCCTGAGCTCGTGTCACCACCATGGTTTCTGGAAGAAGAGAGGGGACGAAAGATGTAGCTCAGGGAGAACGTTCGCTACTTTTTCTTATCCCCCTTCCTGGCGCGCCAATCTGATGACGCTCGATCACCTCTCCTGGACGTCGGGAACGGAGGTGCTTCTCGAATCCTCACTTCGCCGGGGTGCCTGCAAAGAAGTCCCGGGACCGGAGGGGGTCTCCGGCGGGACCCTCCGACGGCCAAGTTAGTGACTGAGGTCACAGCTGAAGAAGGGCTCGAATGAGCCTTGTTTTGTGTGGAAAAGGGGGATCTCCAAGAGGAGGAATCCCTTTCTGAGAGTTGAGATGGCGATTTTTGGGGGTTATCGTACATACCTCTTTGGTGAGTGGATTCACCTTTTTATAGGGGCTGACCCTGGCATGATTACGTGGGGTTGCGTGAGTCAGAAGATCTGCTGAGCCCTTGCGTGAATCTGGCTGGTTAGTGGGCTACGTCCCATCAGCCGGTGGGGCTGTCAGGTGGCGCGCGTCAGGCATTGTCGGGCGGTGCGCGTCAGAGAGGCGGTTTCTTGAACCGCTAGGGCTGATCTGGCGGGAACTGGGGAATCCCGTCTTGTCAAGGCCGAGCTGGGTCGACCCGAGATGGCTGGGCCCATCCCGCTGGCAAGGCAGTGCCGGGGTGGGGCCAAATCGGCAGACTTGGAGATGCCGGGGCTGAGTCGGGCCGGCCAAGGATGGCCTTGGCCGACTCGATGGAACTGGAGACGCCGGGGCCGAGTCGGGCCGGCCTGGGATGGTCTAGGCCGACTCGGCGGGACTGGAGACGTCGGGGCCGAGTCGGGTGGGCCTGGGATAGCCTTGGCCGACTCGGCGGGACTGGAGACGCCGGGGCCGAGTTGGGTCGGCCGGGATGGCCTAGGCCGACTCGGCGGGACTGGAGACGCCGGGGCCGAGTCGGGCCAGCCTGGGATGGCCTTGGCCGACTCGGCGAGACTGGAGACGCCGGGGCCGAGTCGGGCCGGCCTGGGATGGCCTTGGCCGACTCGGCGGGACTGGAGACGCAGGAGGAAGTGTGGGGCCGACTCACTTGGAGAAGTAAGGGCCAGCTGGGAAAATGCCGGGGCCGCCTGGCTTGGAAGTGCCGGGGCCGCTGGAAAGTGCCGGGGTCGCCTAGCTTGGACATGCCGGGGCCGGCTAGGAACATGCCGGGGCCGCCTGGGAGGTGCCGGGTCGCATAGCTTGGACAAGCCGGGGCCGGCTGGGAAGTGCCGGGGCCGCCTAGCTTGGAGACGTAGGGGGCCGGCTGGGAAGATGCCGGGGCCGCCTGGGGAGTGCCGTGGCCGCCTGGCTTGGATGTGCTGGGGCTGCCTGGGCAGTGCCGTGGCCGCCTGGCTTGGATGTGCCGTCCTTGGGGGCGTCGGTCTTGGAGGTGCCGGCCTTGGTGGTGTCGGCCTTTGGGGCCGTCAGTTTTGGAGTGTCGGCCTTTGGGGCCATCGGTCTTTGGTGCCGTCGGTCTTGGAGCCGTCGGCCTTTGGGGGCGTCGGCCTTTGGGGCCGTCGGTCTTGGAGGTGTCGGCCTTTGGGGCCGTCGGTCTTCGAGGTGTCGGTTTTTGAGCCGTCGGTCTTGGAGATGTTGTCTTGGAGGTGTCGGCCTTTGGAGCCATCGGTCTTGGAGCCGTCGGTCTTTGGGGCCGTCGGTCTTGGAGCCGTTGGCCTTTGGGGCCGTCAGTGTTTGGAGATGTCGGCCTTTGGGGCCGTCGGTTTTAAGGTGTCTGCCTTGGAGGCCGTCGGTCTTCGAGGTGTCGGCCTTTGGGACCGTCGGTCATTGGGGCTGTTCAAAAATTTTTATTCTTCATGGGGTCAACTGGCTCCATCATTATCATTTATTTAAAAGAAGTAGAGGATGATATCATAATTTGATTTTTTTTTAGAGAAGTAAACGATTAATTTGGTATCAAATTTTTTTTAGTATTCAAGTATTAAAAAAATATATCCAATAACTTAAATCTGTATCATAGTTCAATATTCTTTTTATAATTTTTATTAAAATTATTAAAAATATGTTTTTTTATAAATTAGTATTTCATTGATATAAGTTTCCCATGCTATGTGAGATTTTTGGAAATCACTATAAAGTTGTTTTCTTTCTTGGAAGGTGAGGTTAAATAGGTTGGACATTAAAAAAAAAAAAGCATTTCAAATTTAAGTTGATATAAACCTTTAATATTTTATATAAAATATATTTAATAATGTTTAATTTTTACAAATCAAATAAATATTGAACTGGATGATTCTTCTATAAGACAAGATGTGAAAATGTTGCAAAATTTATAGTGAATATTGGCTCTAAAATATCTAACTAATTGTATCAAATATGCATCTTAGAGGATCGATGCAATCTAATAATAATAACATTAAAATATGTAATGATATTGGATTTATTATTTTGCCGATGCTTTATGGCTATCTATGCCTCAGTTTTTCCCAACAATTTTCAGTCTCTGTGTCTTTTAGTCCCTGCTGAGCCTTTGGTCACAGTGAATAAAAATTCAAAGCAATTCAGTAATAAGAAAGCTAGGTGAGGAGCCGAGAATGCAGCAAGCAGAGCATGGCTTAATTACCACTTCGGAATTCAGTAGTTTTTCTGTTTTTCAACCGATTCGCAACATTATTTTTGAAAGAATTAACACAAAGGTGGTGCTTGTGTGCTCGGGTTCATTGACTTGATTTCTAAACAAATATTTATTAATTTTCGATTGCCAAACTAGAGACTCCGCCTCTGTAAAGTTTCCATCCCGGTGGATGGATGACCCAAGACATGGACAACTTTACCATGAGATTAAATGGAATATTATTACTTGGGGAAATGGTTCCATTTATAACAGTGGAGAAGAGATGAATGCTGTCACTATCAAAGATTAGGTAGGTCTCAACAGAACAATGTCCACATAAATTAGACTTGCATGTGCAAGCGAACAATGAGCACATTTGAAAAAAACACTATGTGGGTCCTGACTCATGCTAGAATTGGAATCTACAGAGGAAGCTTGGGTGGGTGCAATTTGCACACAATGCCTGGAGGTAATATAATTTCAAACAGCTTGTACAGCAAGCATTTCTAGATACACGGAATTGAGGAAGGTTAGGTTGCCCATGCGTCACAGCAGGGAAGAAGCAGAGAGTAGTAGCACTTGTGATTTCCTCGCATCTCATGAATTGCTTGCCTTAATTCTGAAAGATAACAGAGTCTTAAGTGCTGGCTGCTCTGTTTTCAGGTTGACGAGATAATATTGACGAAGCAACGGAGGAGAACCAAATTGGCGTGATGCTTCTCGATCTGTCTTCCTCATGACAGCTGTGTTATTATCTTCTCCAAATCACTCGGGCGGCAGGGTAGAGCAAGGGCCCCCTCTTGCTGGAACCCAAACTCCTCTTCTGCGAGCTCCAATAACCTCAGAAACATTGGGTGGGAGAGGCAGCTCAACGAGACGACGAATCTCTTGGGCTTCTCATCATCAAAGACCGCCACCACTGCAACGTGGCCTTCCTTCACGTCCTCGGGCACCACTCCGATTCTGTCAGCCTCTTCTTCGAAGTCGTCCGACGGATGACTCCATTTCGAGGGAGAAGGCTTCTTCATCTTCAAGCATGAAAGAGTCCTCCTCTTGAGCACTCCAGCTGCGTGCTTGAGAGCATCGCTTCTCTCCATGTCTTTCTTAAGGGTGGGTCCAAATTCCAATGCTCGGCTCCTTCCGCTACTTATAGGCAGGATTTTAAGATTCAAAGAGAAGAGAAAGGAATGATTCAAGGAACAGGCCTGCCTGCCTGCCTGACTGACTGCCTGCCGTCTTGTCATGGGAGGTGTTTGTTTCTTTGGATATTTGCTCAAGAGAATATCGATTACGGTGGAGTACGAGTCGGTATAAAGTAGCATCTCGGACGGGCCTAATGGCCTGCTGTCCCCCGGAATTGATCTGGAAGGGAACTTTAATCGCACCGACATGCTTAATTGCATGGCCTGCCTGCCTGCCTGCCTGCTTGCTTGGAGGCGCGCTATGGTGCTTGTTTTCTTTGTTTTTCAATCCGGGAACTTTGCCTTTGGGAATGCTAAGAGGCAGGCAGGCAGGCAGGCAGGCTATGAATAAATTATTTGATGCATAAAGTAAATTCAAAACTATTAATAATTATATAATACCAAAATTATTCTTAATAAAGATTATAACTACCATAATAGTTCATCATTATTTCATTAATATTTAGATTAGATATAATACCATATAATTATGTTATGATCTGATAATTATTATATTATATTAATATAATATAAAAATAATAAGGGTATTTTGATATTATGATCACTGCTTGGATGTGTCCTTAAATATCTAAATTTATGAATATTGAATATATATATATATATATATATATATATATATATATATATATATATATATATATATATATATATATATATATATATAGGATCATTAGATTGAATGGTAATTTTAATAATAGGAGTGATTTAGAATTGCTGGCAAGAAAGAGCGAGCAATGGTACGTTTGCAACTGAATATAGCGATTCCAACACCTTCATTTGGATCATCATCAGTAATTCTGAATGAAGCGCTCTCATGCCAAAAAGTTTCAGTCTAGTTTCCAAAATGTCAAGAAAAAACTTGAATTTAGGTGTACTTAAAAAAAATTCATTGGCCTTCAAATGCACCTTCCAGTCAACTTCTTGGAGGTGTGCTTGCATTATTGCCTTTCAAATAAATATACATGATTATTTATCAAATTTATACTCGTGGATTTTAATAGGTGAGACTATATTAAGCATCTTCTTGGCATTAATTTCTCAAGAGTAACACCATGCTTGATAAAACATTGGTAATTAAGGCAAATGATCATTAGAAAGGTAGATGCTCTTAAATTTATTTCTAGGAGGATAATCGGTTGCCGGTCAACAGCTTCTTGTTCGATTTGAAAAGTTCTTTGAGATGATGCCTGAGGAGTTTCAGAAGGACGAAACAGCAAAACTCGGCTTGATGGAGAATCGTTCTAGGCAAAGGACAAATTCCAACCTTTGTTCAATCCTATATTAGTTATCTGGTGGAACAAAAAAAAATCCACCAGCCAATTGGCTTATTACTTGTTCCTGTTCTTTTGATTGAGAAGAGGAGGAACAACAAATAGTAGCATAGATTGGGACCTCGATTTTGAAGTCATTGGATTTATAGGCAAAGACTTAGATTCCGCTCTCACCTTGTGGCCATGAAAATAATAATCGATGGAACCTTGTCTTCGCCTGAGAGAGTGCAATTAAACTTCAGCTTCAGTTTGACTTGGAGGCATACCACTAGCAAGGCCATGATCGGACCCAAACCTATAATAAAAAGATGCGATATGTGACATCCACCAACGGTGCCAAAGTTTGGAGCCCAACCCATCTGTGCGCAACTTCTGGAAAGAAAAAAATATTGTAGATATTTCCTCAAGTTAAGAAGCTAGCTCACGAAAGGTCTCTACAAAGAAAAAATATTGTAGATATTTCCTCAAGTTAAGAAGCTAGCTCACGAAAGGTCCAAATTGAACCAATCATTCTACTCAAAAAGGTCTATGACAGTTTGCAGGGCAGGTGGTGATCACCATCATGCAAAGATAATTAATAATCATCAAATCATTATAAGGGTTAATACTGGTTATTATGAATGCAAGAACTTAGTCAAATACTTTACAGCGAAACAACTAGACCATGAGATACTGCCATATAAATCATTATTTGCCTTGCATGTGTGTATGTGTGTGTGTGTGTGTGTGTGTGTGTGTGTGTAAGCACATGCTTCAAGTTAGATCTGTGGTCATGGAATTAACAACTTTAATGCCATATAGCTATGTAAAACATAATCAAATTGTCTGCAAGAAAAAACAAAAAACTTTTGTTAATGGCTGCCAAGTTTCTTTCCTTCATTGCCGATTGGTAGGGCAGAGATAGCTGTGATACTATGCTTTCACTTTTAATTAACAGGGGCGGTAGATGGTTGGAAGCAAATGCCGTGAATTAATGGGAGTCACCCAATGCTTTGTAATGAAAGTGTGAAAGGCATGAGAAGAACATAGGAATAACAATGTGTTAGCGTTTCCTTTTATGTGGCCCATATGGATATATGATTAATTTATCATTTATTTATTCTAAATAATAATTATGATATCTGATTTTATTAGATATTTAAATTTAAGTGATAATGATGGTTTAATAAAGCTAATTTTCTATTGGTTCATTTTTAGGAAGTTATTATCTAATAACCTCTCTTTGATGGAAAGAGAAATTTAACGTATCATATTGGTCCTCTCTCTCTTGACCATTAAGACAGATAAGGAAGAGAATTAGGAAAGAGAAAGAAACTCAATCTGTGGTTAATCTATATGCAATCTCTCGTTTCTCATCAAAAAATATCAATGGATCAAGGTACGCATTCTTGGTTTATGTTTTTATATAAAAATCATTTATTCTAAGATTTTGGCCATTATGTTTATTAAAGAAAATCCTTTAATGGATTTTACATGTGGTATCAAAGCCTTAATGGAAGAATTTATGATTTTTCATTATGAATCTATATTCGATTCTTATATATATTTCTTATTATGATTGATGATCAAAATAGCATAGTTCTTTTTGATCTCCACAAACCTGTTCCATAAAGTCGTGGGATTCCGATAACGGATTAAAGAAGAAGAGGCTTAATTCTAGCATCTCACGAACGTGAGGCTTTCTCCCTCAACTTTTTTCTCCCTCACGAATCCCACGGAAGTCTTCACGTACGTAGAGACTTTACGGAAAGGAGCTCTTTTATCCTTGCCTCTCTAATTTTATTCTTTTTTTGATCTCCTGTCCCATCAAAGCCATAAAAGAGAGAGAACTAGAATTTCTCCATGAAAGAGATTCATACACACGAATGGAAGAGGTGATAGGTCTTGGGATGGAATTCTAGCCGGGATAAAATAAAAAAAAATAATAAAAAAAATCCCGGGGGTCCTTCGGTGAAGAGTCCCTCTTCACGCACGAGTGAAGAGAGACTGTGGCTCTTCACGCATTCATGCTATCTCTCTTCACCAGAATGTGATGTACGGTGGCTTGGGCTCTTGGGCTTCCCTTGGGCTTGTAAAGAGCATGCACGATGAAAATGAAAAGGGAGGGAAAGTTCTAGTATAAAAGAAAAATAAAATCAAATAGAGGGGACCTGAGAGTAGGGGTGCAACTCGGGCTCATGAAACTCGAGTTTCCTTGAACCCTAACCCTAACCCTATTTGTAAAATGTCAACCCTAACCCTAACCCTAACCCTAACCCTAACCCTATTTGTAAAACCTCAACCCTAACCCTATTTTTAAAAATCGGGTTCGGATTGAGTTTCGGATTGGAATTCGGGTTGATAGAAATATATATATATATATATATATATATATATATATATATATATATATATATACATGACAATCTGAAACAAACAAGCTTAACATTGCACAAATAAGCTAAATTTTGAAACAAATAAGCTTTACATTGTACAAACAAGCTAAAGTTTAAAACAAACAAGCTTCACATTTCAAATTACATGTTTAAAAATATACATCTTTTACATAAGACTAAACAAAAAAAGTACATTCTTAAACCAAAATATATCCAAAGTAATCCAAATATTGCATAACATTTCAATAGCCACTATATGCATTGATGAAGTCACCTTTATCCTTCAATAGCAGAAAATATTGAGACGATATAAAGAGCCAGTTAGAAGACCACATAAGTCTGGTATGAAAAATCTTTTTCAAGTAGCGAGACTGCATTCGCCATCCAAAGCTCTCTGATTTTTTACCCATCACCCATTTTCCAGATGTTTCAGTTTTCTGCTCATCACCTCTTCCCAGATGCTTTCATAAAATTTTGGCAAACTTCATATTAGAAGTTACAAATGTCTCAAAGAAGATAATTAAAAAAAAATAAAGATACCAGTTTGGCCCACCAACATTACATGATAAAATACAATGGTTAAAGGTATATTGCTCATTTTAAAAGATAATGAAGGTTCTAATGGAATGTCCATACCAAGAATCATCACTTTCATAAAACTATTATCAGCTCTACATATTTTAAACCTAACAAACAAGGCTAAATCATCACTTCCACAACACCAGTGGGCCTGCTGCTTGTGGCTTTGCGGGTTCAGATTTTCTCAGGTTTGGGTTGACTGCAACCCTAACCCGGCCCAAATTGCAAATCGGTCCGGGTTCAACCCGGATCCTTCGGGTTCGGGTTAAACAAACTAGAGTTTGAGTACTGCTGTAAATCGGGTTCTGCGGGCCGGGTTCAGATTGAACCCGGCCCAAGTTGCACCCCTGCCTGAGAGATGTATTAGATTCTTGGTAAAGAATATCACAATAATAAAAAAAATTGGAGGCGCATTGCTGGATCTTGGGAGTCCGCTCTCTTTACGCATGGAAGCTCTTCCTCTCTTTACGCACTAAAATCACGAAAAGAACGGAATCTCACAGAAGCCAAATAGTTTCTTTTCCTCTTGCTCACGGAAGCCATCCTTAACACGTGGGAGTTCTAGTCTTGCGTTAATGAAGAAACTCAAAGGTCACGCACGGAAAGGAAGGGAGAGTTTCAGTATAAAAGAAAAATAAAATAAAATAAAGAATTAAAGTGGCTTGAACCTATAACCAAAAAGATTTAAGGACAAACATATTGCTACTTTATCAATTTAATCCTTGATAATAAAAGGTGAAAGCCCATATATTTCTCCAGCAAGAGAGTTCTTTTAAAATTTATGTTTTGCCTTCTAATATTTATGAGATTAATGTTAAAAAAAATATTACAGTAAAATTATGTGGGTACATTTAAGTATTTTGTATTCACGCATGATATTATCATTAATTAAATTTAATATCTATATTATGTAATTTGTTAGTCACCAAAGTGGCCAAATTTGAAGGTTTATAAATATCAAATTTAATTAAATAATTTAATTACTCATAATTATGTGATGCTTATAAATGAATGACATAATTGTTTAATTGTTATGAGTATATTGAAGTTCATTGATTATAAATATTTAAGGGTCGACCAAAGGTTGACTAGTCATTTATAATCTATGGACATGATGTGATCAATTAATATGCTTGGTTAGGTATGTTTAGCATATCCAAAGATAGCAAACAGATCTAATTTGAGTATATATAATTGCCAAGTATGTAAAATTAAAATTAAGCATTAATTATGTTTATTGTAGTATATTGTTGTATCACCCAAAGGAGAACTTCAATATGCACTTATTATTTAATTGATGGAGTCTGAATATTTATTTAAATATATTGCTCAAAGCATTAATTTGTGAACATATTCCTGTTTCTCTTCATTTGCAAGCTATGTCTGTTCAAACTTTTAATGGGCTTAATTTCTCTGAATGGCGTGAACAAGTTCAGTTTCATCTTGGTGTTCTGGATCTTGATTTGGCACTCATAAATGAGAAACCTACTACTCTTATTGACTCTAGCAGTGCTGAACAGAGGTCTTTCCATAAGACTTGAGAAAGATCAAACAGACTTAGCTTGATGTTCATGCGAATGACTGCAGCAAACAACATCAAGTCCATAATTTTTGTTACTAAAAGTGCTAAGGAATTTATGAAGTTTGTGGAAGCACGTTTCCAATCTGACTCTGCTGATAAGTCACTTGCTGGAACATTGATGAGTACTTTAACCAATATTAAGTTTGATGGTTCTCGTACTATGTATGAGCATGTTGTTGAAATGACAAGCATAGCAGCAAGACTAAAGACAATGGGATTGGAAGTGAATGGGAATTTTCTTGTGTAATTCATTATCAATTCCTTGCCTCCTGAGTTGATCCATTTCACATGAGTTATAACACAATGAAGGATAAGTGGAATGTGAATAAATTGCAAAGTATGCTCATTCAAGAGGAAACAAGACTTAAGAAACATGGAAATCATTCTATTAATCTCATGGATCATCAAGGAGCTGGAAAGAAATCAAAGAAAAATAAGAAATGAAAGAGTAAGCAACAGCCACTAAAGATAAATGGGTCATCTACTCAAATCCATAAGAAAGAACAAAAGGATGATAAGTGTCACTTTTGCAAAAAGCATAGACACTATCAGAAAGATTGCCTGAAACATAAGACATGGTTCGAAAAGAAAGGTAAGCCTACGGCTTTTGTATGTTTCTAATCAAACCTAACAGAAGTTCCTTATAATACTTGGTGGATTGATACTGGTTGTACCACTTATATTTCTAATACGATGCAGGAATTCCTTACGATCCAAACCATAAACCCAAATGAAAACTTTGTCTCAATGGAAAAGAGAGTCAAAGCTCCAGTTGAAGCTGTTGGAACTTATTGTTTGATTCTAGACACAGGACATCATTTAGACCTTTTTCAAATACTTTATGTCCCTTCTATTTCTCGTAATTTAGTTTCTTTATCCAAACTTGACTCAGTTGGATATTCTTTTAGATTTGGAAATGGATGTTTCAGTTTGTTTAAACACAATCATCTTATTGGTTCTGGTATTCTTTCTGATGGTTTGTACAAATTTAAGCTTGATAGTCTTTTTGCTGAGACATTGTTAACCTTGTATCATAATGTTGGTACTAAACGTGGTTTAGTGAATGAACAATCAGCTTGCTTGTGGCATAAACGTTTGGATCATATATCCAAAGAAAGAATTAAGAGATTAGTAAAGAATGAAATCCTTCCTGATTTAGATTTTACTGATCTTGGGATTTGTGTGGATTGTATTAAAGGAAAACACATAAAACAGACAATCAAGAAAAGTGTCACAAGAAGTAAATAGCTCCTTGAAATTATACACACTGATATATGTGGGCCTTTTGATGTTCCATCCTTTGATGGAGAAAAGTATTTTATCACCTTTATTGGTGATTTTTTTATGTTATGGCTATGTCTATTTGTTGCATAAAAAATCTCAATCGGTAAATGCTCTAGAAGTGTTTATCAACGAGGTTGAAAGACAACTAGACAGAAAAGTAAAAATTGTTAGGTCTGACAGAGGTGGTGAATATTATGGAAAGTATGATGAATCTGATCAATGCCCTGGTTCATTTGCTAAATTCCTTGAAAAGCATGACATATATGCTCAATACACAATGCCTGAAACACCAGAACAAAATGGTGTTGCAGAAAGGCGTAATCGAACTCTAATGGACATAGTTAGGAGTATGTTAAGCAATTCATCATTACCCTTATTATTATGGATGCATGCTTTAAAGACTGCTATGTATTTGCTAAATAGGGTTCCTAGTAAGGCAGTTCCAAAGACTCCTTTTGAACTGTGGACAGGAAGGCAACCCATTTTGAGGCATTTACATGTTTGGGATTGCCCAGCGGAAGTAAGAATTTACAATCTACATGAAAAGAAGTTGGACTCAAGAACAACCAGTGGTTTCTTCATTGGTTATCCAGAAAGATCAAAAGGGTATAAATTTTATTGTCCTAACCATAGTACAAGAATTGTTAAATCTAGAAATGAAAGGTTTATTGAGAATAATAAAATTAGTGGGAGTTTGGAACCATATAAAGTGGAAATCCAAGAAGTTAAGGTGCAAGTTTCTTCACCTATAACTTCTTCTCAAGTTGTTGTTCCTAGAGTTGTTGAACCTTTTAATAACTTTCAAGAACAACAAATTAATGATCAAACACCACAGAATGATGATATTACTAATGAACTTGCAATAAACGAACCCAATGAAGTAGCATTAAGAAGGTCTCAACGACAAAGATGAATTGCTATTTCTGATGATTATGTAGTTTATCTACAAGAATCAGATTTTGATTTAGGTATTAATGATGATCCATTTTCTTTTTCACAAGTCATGCAAAGTGCTAATTCATCTAAATGATTAGATGTCATGCAAGATGAGTTAAAATCAATGGATTTCAATGCAGTCTGGGATCTTGTTGAATTGCCTGAAGATTATAAAAGAGTTGGGTGTAAATGGGTCTTTAAGACCAAACATGACTCAAATGGCAATATTGAACATTGTAAATCCAGACTTGTTGCCAAAGGTTTTACTCAAAAATATGGCATTGACTACAAAGAGACTTTTTCTCTAGTCTCTAAGGACTCATTTAGACTTATTATGGCACTAGTAGCTCATTATGATTTAGAGTTATGTGAAAACCGTCTTTCATCTTTCTAAATGGGAGTTTGAATGAAGAGGTTTATATGGACCAACTTGAGGGTTTTTTATTTGAAGAAAAGGAACACATGGTGTGTAAACTGAAGAAGTCAATATACAGACTTAAGCAAGCTTCCCGACAATGATATCTTAAGTTCAATGATACCATTACATCCTTTGGATTTAAAGAAAACACCATTGATCAGTATATATATCTGAAGGTCAGTGGGAGCAAAATCATATTTTTGATTCTGTATGCTGATGATATCTTGCTAGCTACTAATGACCTTGGCCTGTATAAGACCAAGAATTTTCTCTTTAAGAACTTTGAAATGAAAGATATGAGTGAGGCATCCTATGTGATTGGAATCGAAATATTTCGTGATAGATCACAAGAATTGTTAGGATTGTCTCAGAAAACATATTAATAAAGTTCTTGAGAAATTCAACATAAACAAATGTTCTATAAGTGTTGTTCCAATTCAGAAGGGAGATAAATTTAGCCTTATGCAATGTTTAAAGAATGAATTAGAATATAAACAAATGGAACAAATTCCTTATGTTCCTTATGCATAAAGTAATATTCAAACTCAGATTTTGTTGGCTAGAAAGTCTACATTTGGCCATTTGTTCCTATTAGTTGGAGGAGCGATCTCATAAAAAGTACGATACGGTCTATCATTGTTGCATCCACTATGAAAGCTAAGTTTGTGGCATGCTTTGAGGCTACAATTCATGGTTTATGGCTGCAAAACTTTATTTCAGGACTTGGGGTTATCGACAGTATTGCCAAACCGCTGAAAATTTATTGTGATAACTTCGCAGTAGTCTTCTTTTCTAAAAACGACAAGTATTCAAAGGGTGCTAAACATATGGAATTAAAATACTTTGTCGTTAAAGAAGAAGTTCAAAAACAAAGAGTGTCAATTGAACATATTAGCACCAATCTCATGATTGCAGATCCGCTGACTAAAGGATTGCCGCTAAAGATATTTCATGAACATATCGAAAGAATGGGCATTATTGAAGACCATTAGTGATGTTATGTTTAAAGCTTTAAGTTCCTTATGTATTTGACACTCTGAGCTCAATTAATTATTGTTTCTGAATCACTTATGGATCCTGTTTACTTATGCCGGTATATATACATAAATGAATTATGAGAATGTTAACAGGATTCGTCTTTGATAAAGACATTATTGTTAGACCTTATTGCAATTCCCATTATAGGTCATGTTACTGGTGATGTGCCCTAGGCCATCAGGATATTTGCTATCATTTATGGTTTTATCTTTATTTAATAAACTATTTTATTTATCATGTTATTATTTATGCTCTTCTAATGTGATAAATAGGTTTCCTTGAATAGTTTATTCTTCCTTATATCATTAAAGTATGTGACTTTAATAGTGAAACTATAAGGTGATAAGAATACTATTTTAAATTATCCCTAATCATTCATTATATGGAATAATAATGAAGTAAGATTAGTATGTTGGTTGATTGATGATCACATTTTACTGGTCATGGATATGAGATATCAAGTCAACACATAGATACATGTAAGAGTACATTGTTTTGGATCGACTCACCATGAGAATATCATATGGATTCTGTTATGAATACTTCTCTTCATGATGTTATTATTTTAGTCCTTTGACCTGATGACATCATGGATTCCTACATAGTGAATTTATGTTTTGACACGGCTCTTCATCATCTTTAACCAGATGATCATAAGACTGTGATTGGATATGGAATAAACTACGTTGAGGGATATGAGTGTTCGTGAAGGAATTTGTTCCTCTCATTAATTTAAGAGAGATATTTTGGGCCCTCTTGAAGAGTGAGACTGAGAAAAGTACATGGCCATGCCCAAATGAATTGATAAGAAGTTATCAATAACATTTGGTTTATTCAGTCAAACTCTGGAATCAAGAAAAACTTGTGATTAAACAATCTATGAGAGATGTGATCTATGCCTCATACTTGATCACTAAATATCATGTGACAAAGGGACTAGATAATTGACATCTACTAGGTAAAGTCGGATCGACGATCTTCACTCAATTTGGGTAGACATAATGTCTTGCTAGAGACCAATTATGTCTTGTAGGCCCGAAAGGGTTTTAGTCCTACTGCCAACATTGAGTGAACCTACAGGGTCGCATACAAGGAATGACGCGTATGGGTTATGGGTTTAATTTGTATAAACCCAACGGAAATAAATAATAATCTTTACTATTGTGTCCTTTTGGATTCTGAAACTCTTAATATTAGATGTGCAGGGAAGACGTGTCTTTTTGGATTCTGAAACTCTTAACATTAGATGTGCAGAGAATGAGAAGATGTGTCCTTTTGGATTTCGAAATTAAGAGTCTTATTAATGAGAATATTCTATTTTGAATAGGATATTATCATTATAAATGGACGTTGTTGCTCTGATAACATAAGATGCACAAAGAAATACTGCGCATCATAAAAATGAGAGTTTTAGTGAGATTATTTCTGAACTGATTTAGAAGAGTTCTAGAGAGTGCTAGCACACTGAGTCCCATTATGAAATGGTCATTCATGTGGATACCGTAGAGGGAGTTGTGGTTTCGCAGCACCTAAAGATCTATCTCATCAAAAATAATTTTATTCACATAAGGAACGATTCTCATTCCCTAATCAATTTAATTGAACCACATGGATCCTTCTGGGGATTTAGGTTATTTTCTGCTGCATATTTTTGGCATTAGACCCCTAAATTCTCATCAGTGGTATCAGAGCCAGACTTGCGGATTCAATTAAATTGATTTTATCTGATTATATGGATGTGTGATGCGTACTGTTAAACGAGATTATTGTACATGTGATATGAATGACTATACGTCTATGGAATTAATATGGCGATTTGTTTAATTGTTAAACAGTTCTAATATGATTAGAATCAAATAGATTTATTGTGTTTAATTTGTTTGAACGCTGAAATAATCATCCGTCAAGGTGGGGTTGTCAATTAGATTGATAGTTGGGTTTTAACAAAGAAACCCTAATTTGCGTGCATGACACAATCTCAAACCCTAATTTTGATAGTATTAGAACTATACAAGAAAAACGTTTTCTTGGACAATTTTATGTATTATGCATGATGCATAGCATGGCCCTTTTAGACTCATGTGATTGGCAGGTTTATTATGGTTTTGTTGATTACATTGGCCTACATGTCGACAATTTTATTATAATTGATTTATCGGCCTATGTGTCGTTATCTTGATGTAATCTATTTATTTCACTAGCATAGAATTTAGATTTTCGTTTAATGTAAAATATGGGGGCCATTCATGTAAATCAAAAGAGATCATAGTGATGATGCTCCAAGCAAAAGGTTCATGTCATCAATGGTAGACCGAGCATATGGTTATGCTATGACATCGTAATAATGATTTACTTAGTTTATGGGCCATGCTATGACACATTTATGTTTATATATACATGCATGAGATATATAGATGATATATGTGACTTTGGTCCCATAGAATAGTCATCATATACTTAAAACAATAAAGTCCCTCTATTAATATTAAGTCGTAAAATGCCTCCCATAGTTCGACACCTATCAAGGCTTTGATCGTCTAAATGTAGGATCTGCCAAAGCAGGGTGCATTAGACCATCTTAGTTAGGTAGGGTGGATAAAAGTGCTATCCTCACGTCAAAATGGTTAGACTTAAATAGGCTATCAAAATGGTTTTGGGCCTGTGGCATTAATGGGATTAGTATGCCGGGACATATGATGTCAATCCCATAGCAAGAGTTACATATGATGTAATTGGAAAGACGTTTCCTACCTAAATAACTAGACTTTAAGTGTCATGCCAAAGCTGACTTAAAGTTTAATAAATATGGATCTTAACTCACTAAGAAATATCGAAAGATTGAAAAAGTTTTCGAATTAATATTAGAGGGTTATTAATTTGGTAAAATAGTGAGAATAATTGAAATGGTTTAAATAAAGATATTAACTTTGTAACTCCTTGTATGTAGATCATGACATTAAACAACATATCTAATCTTACTTTGCGATCGGTTCTCGAAAAAGAAAAATTGAATGGCACAAACTTCCTTGACTGGCATCGTAACTTAAGAATTGTTCTTAAGCAAGAAAGGAAGTTGTATGTCATAGACACTCCAATCCCAGCTGTACTTGCTGCTGATGCTCCAAGAGATGAAAGAAATGCTTACAATAAGCATAAAGACGACTCTTTGGATGTGACTTGCCTTATGCTTGCTAGCATGACTCTGAGCTTCAAAAGCAAATGGAGGACATGGAAGCGTACAATATGATTGTACACCTTCAGAAAATATTCCAAGAGCATGCAAGACAAGAGAGGTTTGCAGTCACTAAGGCATTGAATGGATGCAAAATGATTCCAGGTAGCTCTGTGAGTACTCATGTGCTCAAAATGAAGAGTTACATTGATAGACTTGAAAAACTTGGTGCTCCACTTAGCAGGGAGTTGGCTACAAATATGATCCTTGCCTCCCAACTATGACTAATTTGTAATGAATTATAATATGCACCAAATGTATAAGTCTATAATGGAGTTGCATGGGATGCTCAAGAATGCTGAACAAAACATTAAGGTGACCAATAATGTTTTGATGGTTCAAACGGGAAAGGGCAAAAGGAGGAGTGGCAAGGATAAAGGCAAAGGCAAAGCAAAAGGTGAGACCAAAGTTTAAAGGCCTAAGCCCCAGCCCAAGCCGAAACAGTCCAAGGAAGGAGTTTGCTTCTTCTGCAATAAACCAAGTCATTGGAAAAGGAATTGCAAACTGTATTTGGAGGATCTGAAAAAGAGGAAGGCTAATGAAGCCACAATCTCAGGTATTTATGTTATACAAGTCAATTTTTCTACTTCTACATCATGGGTATTAGATACAGGATGTGGATCTCACATTTGTGTAAATGTGCAGGGTCTCAGACAAAGTAGAAAATTGGCTCAAGGTGAATTGGACCTACGAGTTGCAAATGGAGCAAGAGTTGCTGCATTATCTTTAGGATGTTATGATTTACCTTTACCTAGTGGACTTGTTTTGACTTTAAGCAATTGTTACTATGTGCCTGCTATGAGCAGTAACATTATTTTAGTTTCAAGTTTAGACAAAGATGGTTTTAAATTTATTATTGAGAATAATTCTATGTCCATCTATCATAGAGACATTTATTATGGTTTTGCTCAATTATTAAATGGGCTCTATGTTCTAAACTTTGATGAAACAAATTACAAGTCTGTTTATAACATTAATACTAAAAGGTTTAAATCAAACGATTTAAATCCTACCTATCTTTGGCATTGTCGCTTAGGCCATATAAATGAGAAGCGCATATCAAAACTTCATCAAAATGGGCTTTTACATTCATTTGATTTTGAATCATATGAATCATGCGAATCTTGTTTGATGGGTAAGATGACTAAGGCTCCTTTCACAGGACAAGGTGAAAGAGCCACAGATTTATTGGCCCTTATACATACCGATGTATGTGGACCATTAAGTTCACCGGCTATAGGAGGTTATTTGTATTTCATCACTTTTACTGATAATTTCAGCAGGTATGGATATGTATACCTAATGGAACATAAATCTGAATCTTTTGAAATGTTTAAAATATTCAAAAATAAAGTACAAAATTAGCTTGATAAAAATATTAAGATACTTGATCAGATCATGGTGGCGAATATTTAAGTCAAGAGTTTTCTGACCATCTTAAAGATTGTGGGATAATTTTACAATTGACTCCTCTAGGAACACCATAATGGAATGGTGTTTCTGAAAGGAGAAATTGAACTTTATTGGATATGGTTCGATCAATGATGAGTCAAATAGATCTTCCAATATCCTTCTGGGGATATGCCCTGGAAACCGCTGCGTTCATATTGAATAGAGTTCCATCAAAATCGATTCAAAAGACACCATATGAGTTATGGACTGGGAAACCTCCTAGTTTGTTTTTTCTAAAGATATGGGGCTATGACACTTATGTCAAACGTCAATTGTTTGACAAATTAGCACTCAAATCAGATAAGTGCATATTTGTGGGATATCCTAAAGAAACAAAATGATACTACTTTTACTACCCATCAGAGAACAAAGTGTTTGTTGCTCGTAATGGTCACTTTTTGGAAAGAGAATTTATTTCCAACAGAACTAGTGGGAGTTAAATTCAACTCGAAGAAATTCTAGAACCATAAATTTACATGGAACCGATGATGGATGTTCAATCCAACTCACAAGTAGTTGCTGAACCTGAACCACTAACACAAGGGCCACGTAGAACTGGCATAATTCATCACGAGCCTGAGAGATATGGTTTTCTCATTACTGACAATCATGATGTGATGCTCATAGATCAAAATGAGCCTACATGCTACCAAGAAGCTATGAAAGGCCCTGACTCTGAGAAATGGCTTATAGCCATGAAGTCTGAAATGCAATCCATGTATGATAATCAAGTATGGACTTTGATTGATCCACATAATGATATTAAATTTATTGGGTGTAAATGTGTTTTTAAGAAGAAAACCGACATGAATGGCAATGTGCATACCTATAAAGCACGACTGGTTGCAAAAGGTTTCAAGCAAACACATGGTATAGACTATGATGAAACTTTCTCACCTGTAGTCATGCTTAAATCTATTAGAATTCTTCTTGCCATAGCTGCGTATTATGACTATGAAATATGACAAATGGATGTCAAGACAGTATTTCTAAATGAAAATCTATTCGAGGATGTGTATATGACACAACTCGAAGGTTTTATTAATCCAAAAGATTCGCATAAGGTATGCAAACTTCAAAAATTCATTTATGGATTAAAGAAAGCATCTCGGAGTTGGAATCTTCATTTTGATGAAGTAATTAAAGAGTTTGGTTTCATTAAGAATGAAGATGAACCTTGTGTATACAAGAAGGTTAATGGGAGCGCAATAGTTTTCTTAGTACTCTATGTAGATGACATATTACTCATTGGAAATGATATTCCTACTTTGCAGAATGTCAAGACATGGTTAGAAAAATGTTTCTCAATGAAGGACTTAGGTGAAGCTGCCTATATCTTAGGGATTAAGATCTATAGAGATAGATCTAGAAGAACCATTAGCCTAAGTCAGAGTACATATTGACAAGGTGCTAAAAAGGTATAGCATGGAGAATTTCAAGAGAGGATTCTTACCAATGTCACATGGAATTAAATTGAGTAAGACTCAATGTCCTGTTTCAAAGGAAGAATAGGAACACATGAGCAAAATGCCATATGCTTCAGCGATTAGATCTATCATGTATGCCTTATTATCTACTTGATCAGATGTCGCTTATGCTTTAAGCATTACTAGTAGGTACCAGTCAGATCTAGGTGAAAGTCATTGGATCGCCGTCAAGAACATTCTCAAATACTTGAGAAGAACTAAAGATGTGTTTTTGACATATGGAGGACTGGAAGGTGCGCCTGTGGTAAATGGTTACACATATGCTAGCTTCCAAACTGATTCAGATGATTTTCGATCACAGTCTGGTTATGTGTTTTTTTGAATGGAGGTGCTGTCAGCTGGAAGAGTTCCAAACAAGACACCGTTACTGATTCTACTGCAGAGGCTGAATATATTGCAGCATCGGATGCAGCTAAGGAAGCGGTTTGGATTAAGAAGTTCATTGGTGGTTTAGGAGTCGTTCCTAGCATTGCGGATCCAGTGGACCTTTATTGTGACAATAATGGGGCAATTGCACAGGCTAAGGAACCTAGATCACACCAACGATCCAAACACATACTCAGGCGTTACCATCTCATTCGAGAGATCATCGATAGAGGAGATGTTAAGATATGCAGAATACCTACAAATGACAATATCGCAGATCCATTAACTAAGCCTCTTCCTCAGTCTAAACATGATCGTCATAATAGTGCATTAGGCATTAGATTTTTATCTTGTTAGGCCTAGTGCAAGTGGGAGATTGTTGGTGATGTGCCCTAGACCATCAGGATATTTGCTGTCATTTATGGTTTTATCTTTATTTAATAAACCATTTTATTTATCATGTTATTATTTATGCTCTTCTAATGTGATAAATAGGTTTTCTTGAATAGTTTATTCTTCCTTATATCATTAAAGTATGCGACTTTAATAGTAAAACTATAAGGTGATAAGAATACTATTCTAAATTATCCCTAATCATTCATTATATGGAACAATAATGAAGTAAGATTAGTATGTTGATTGATTGATGATCACGTTTTACTGGTCATGGATATGAGATATCAAGTCAACACATAGATACATGTAAGAGTACATTTTATTGGATCGAACCACCATGAGAATATCATATGGATTCTGTTATGAATACTTCTTTTCATGATGTTATTATTTTAGTCCTTTGACCTGATAACACCATGGATTCCTACATAGTGAATTTCATGTTTTGACATGGCTCTTCATTATCTTTAACCAGATGATCATAAGACTATGATTGGATATGGAATAAACTACGTTGAGGGATATGAGTGTTCGTGAAGGAATTTGTTCCTCTCATTAATTTGAGAGAGATATTTTGGGCCCTCTTGAAGAGTGAGCTGAGAAAAGTACATGGCCATGCCCAAATAAATTGATAAGAAGTTATCAGTAACATTTGGTTTATTCAGTCAAACTCTGGAATCAAGAAAAACTTGTGATTAAACAATCTATGAGAGATGTGATCTATGCCTCATACTTGATCACTAAATATCGTGTGACAAAGAGATTAGATAATTGACATCTACTAGGTAAAGTCGGATCGACGATCTTCACTCAATTTGGGTAGACATAATGTAAAACAACCAATAACGTGCCTAATGTGATTTAGATCAACATGGCACTTCAAAATAAAGTAAAGCAGCGGAAATAGTGTTGAGGATTACCTCCCGCCATCGTTCCGGCCTCGGAATAAAATAAAAGGAAGAAGCTTTGAATTCTGGTTCTTCTGGTCCTTTCTCTACCCAGATCGATGGTGTGTGGTTTTTCTCATATCGTAGAGCAGGTACCAGGGACCATTTTTATATACACAAACCCTCCAGAAATTTTCTGCCATCATAGAGATTTCGGAGCACGTTGGGCGATGGTTACGGAGTCGCAAACTCACTCCCGCTGTTTTGCACGTTCAAATTTCAAAATACATAAACCACAAAATTAGGAGTTGGTTATTCCCCTGGCCAGTAGGAATCTAAATTAACCAACATTCTCCCACTTGGTCTATGTATTTTCTACCATGCACGATATTAACATACGGATCATGGCGACAGTTCCTCTAAATGTGAGTATTGTCTTCCATGTATCACAATATGTTACACTTCCCAACATAGCCCAAATAACTTAATGAATAAACCCTATGTTTATTCGTGGTCCAAACATAATGATATTCCTCAAACAAATATGTATACAACTTAAAGGAGAAATATCCAAACTGAATAAGAGTTTCATTGAAGAACAAGTATATACAATGACATTACATCACGGAACTAAGTCCCATTCGCGCTACATGATCCTTGAAACCCTTTGGTGGCATGCCTTTAGTCAGAGGATCCGCGATCATCAATTCAGTGCTGATGTGTTCAATAACCACTTTCTTTTCTTTAACACGCTCTCTTATGGCTAAGTACTTAATGTCGATATGTTTACTACGACTACCACTCCTATTGTTCTTAGCCATAAAAACAGCAGCTGAATTATCACAGTACAATGTCAAGGGCCTCGAAATAGAGTCTACAACTTTAAGCCCAGATATGAAACTCTTCAACCATACACCGTGTGAGGTAGCTTCAAAACAAGAGACGAACTCAGCCTCCATAGTGGAAGTAGCAGTCAAGGTCTGCTTGGCACTCTTCCATGATACAGCTCCATCAGCTAACATAAACACGTAACCTGACGTTGATTTACGTGAATCAATACAGCCAGCAAAGTCTGCATCACTATATCCAATGACTTCCAACTTCTCAGTCCGTCTATACATGAGCATGTAATCCTTGGTTCCTTGAAGGTATCTCATAACCTTCTTTGCAGCCCGCCAGTGGTCAACACCTGGATTACTCTGATATCTCCCAAGCATTCCAACAACAAATGCAATGTCAGGCCTGGTACAAACCTGAGCATACATAAGGCTTCCAATAGCTGAAGCATATGGAATGGGTCTCATCTGTTCGCGTTCGAACTCATTTTTGGGACACTGATTCAAGCTGAATCTATCACCTTTCACAATGGGTGCTACACTCGGTGAACAATCTTTCATGCGAAACCTTTCTAGAACCTTGTTGATATAGGTCTCTTGAGACAAGCCCAAAATGCCTCTAGATCTATCTCTATGGATCTTTATGCCAATGACATAAGATGCCTCACCCATATCCTTCATATCAAAGTTCTTTGAGAGAAATTGTTTCACCTCATATAGCAAACCCTTGTCATTAGTCGCAAGCAAAATGTCATCCACATATAACACAAGAAAGCAAATCTTGCTCCCACTGACCTTTTGGTATATACAAACATCCATGATGTTTTCTTCAAAGCCAAATGAAGTAATAACATCATGAAATTTCAAATACCATTGTCGGGAGGCTTGCTTTAATCCATATATGGACTTATTCAGCTTACAGACTAAATTCTCACCACTACTAGAGGAAAATCCTTCTGGTTGTTTCATGTAAACCTCTTCCTCTAGATCACCATTGAGGAACGCCGTTTTCACATCCATCTGGTGTAACTCTAAATCAAAATGAGCCACCAATGCCATGATTACACGGAAGGAGTCCTTTTTAGATACAGGAGAAAAGGTCTCCGTGTAATCTATTCCTTCCCTCTGAGTAAATCCTTTGGCAACAAGTCTAGCCTTATGTCTCTCAATGTTGCCTTCTGAGTCTTTCTTAGTTTTAAAGACCCACTTACAACCAATGGCTTTTACACCATAGGCAACTTGACAAGATCCCAGACTTTGTTAGATGCCATAGAATCCATCTCTTCTTTCATGGCTTTGTACCACAAGTCAGATACATTAGAACTCATGGCCAGTGAAAACGTTTCAGGATCATTTTCGGCTCCAATATTGTAGTCACATTCTTGCAGATACACAACATAATCACTAGGAATTGCTGGTCTCCTAGTCCTAGTAGACCTCCTCAATGTTGCCTCAACATTCTCCTGTGAAACAGGATCATGTTGCTCAATAGGTTGTTCAACAATTTCGGGTATTTGCTGAACTTCAAGGTCTACTGGATTTGGATCAGCAGTTTGTGGAATCTCTTGGACCTGTTGCTCAACATGTGCACGAACACAAGGCGCACTGTGAACTACAACAATCGGTCCACTACTTGAAGTGGAGCATTGAGCATCTTGATGACCTTTCCCAAGACCAAGGTCTTGAAAATGATCGCTCCCACTAATTAAGTCGTTTTCAAGAAATTTAGCATTTCTTGATTCCACAAATCTAGTGCTATGAGAAGGACAATAAAATCTATATCCCTTGGATCTTTCGGCATAACCAACAAAATATGCACTTAAGGTCCTCGGGTCCAACTTCCTTTCATGTGGATTATAAATCCTCACCTCAGCTGGGCAACCCCAAACGCGTACATGTCGCAAACTCGGTTTCCAACCTTTAAACAACTCAAAAGGTGTCTTTTGGACAGCCTTGGTTGGAACCCGGTTTAATATGTACACCGCTGTCTTAAGGGCTTCAGTCCATAAGGACCGAGGAAGTTTGGAGCTGGCAAGCATGCTCCTTACCATGTCCATTAATGTTCGGTTTCTTCTTTCAGCACACCATTCTGATCTGGAGAACCAGGTAAGGTGTATTGGGCAACAATCCCACAATCTTGAAGAAACTTTGCAAATGGACCGGTAGCTTGTCCACTCTCAGTGTATCTACCGTAGTATTCTCCTCCCTATCAGATCTTACGATCTTGATTCGTTTGTCACATTGTTTCTCTACTTCAGCCTTAAAAATTTTGAAAGCATCAAGTGCCTCACTTTTGCTGTTCAATAAGTAGAGATACATGTAACGCGAATAATCATCAATAAAGGAGATGAAATACTTATTACGGTATGCATCTATATCAGGACTACAAATGTCTGTATGAATTATTTCTAACAATTGAGAACTCCTCTTTGCACCTTTCTTTGACTTGTTAGTCTGCTTACCTTTAATGCAGTCTACACAAGTACTAAAGTCAGTCCAATCAAGAGTACTAAGTACTCCATCATGTACCAACCTCTTGATTCTATCAATGGAGATATGACCTAATCTCCTATGCCACAAATTAGACGAATTCTCATCAACGACACATCTTTTAACACCAACATGCATAGAAGAATAGTGATTATCATTTTCTAAATTAAGACGAAAAAGACCATCAGACAATGTACCACATCCAATAATCTCAGATCCATAAGAAATACTGAAAGATGAATCCGAAAATTTAAAGGAATATCCACAAGATACAAGTCTTGAAACAGAAACTAAATTCCTAGCAAAACCAGGAATATAAAATGTCTTTTCCAAACTTAAAATAAAACCACTATCTAAAACAAGTTTGCAAGTTCCAATGGCTTCCACATGTGATGACATCTTATTTCCAGAATAGATGCAGCATTCACTTCCCACTGGTTTCCGCAGGTCTTGCAATCCCTGCAAGGAGTTGGTAACATGGATTGAAGAACCAGAGTCAATCCACCATGTGTCTTGAGTAACATTAATCATGTTAGATTCATAACAGACAAAAGAGAGTTGAGTACCTTTCTTGTCAAGCCACTGTTTGAACTTGGCACAATCCTTCCTCAAATGCCCTTTCTTCTTGCAGAAGAAACATTTGGAACTTTTCTGAATGTCCCCTTTGGCAGGAATCTTGCCCTTCCTTTGCTTGAAATTTCTTTTTCTTTCCTAGTGTTGTCAAATTTACCTTCTCACCCTCTTCCACAGCAAGTCTACCCTCCTCTTGAACACACATGGTCATAAGTTCATTAATTGACCATTTATCCTTATGTGTGTTATAAGAGATCTTAAATGGGGCATATTGCGGTGGTAGAGTGTTGAGAATGTAATGCACTAGAAAAGAGTCAGACATCTCAACTTCAAGTCTCTTCAATTGAGCCGCAATGTCCCTCATCCTCATAATGTGGTCACGTACACCGCGTATACCACTCAGTTTTATGGATGAGAACTGGTGAATTAGGGTGCTAGCTAAAGCCTTGTCTGAAGATACAAATTGATCATCGATCGCCTTCAGCAAGTCACGGACATTGTCATAATGCTCAAGGGAACCCCTGATGCCATCTGAGATCTTGGTCTTTATGAACATTATTGAGAGACGATTAGATCGCTCCCATTTTTCATAAAGAACAGAATCTTCAGGGGGCGGTTCATCCTTCCTTATGGCGTAATCAATGTCCTTGCACCCTAGATGAAGGAGAGTTCTCTCCTTCCAAATTTTATAATTGTCCCCTCTGAGCTCAGGAACATCACAAATCATATCAGAGAAATTAACAGGCTGACAAACTGCAAAAATTAAATAACCATACTCATGTTACAAAACTTTGAAGCTCTTTAAACAATATGACATATCTACCAATGTAAAATACGTCAAAATATGAATCTACTGACATAAAACTTGCCTGTGGGCTGAAGTATTAATTCAATTAGATTCACATTTAAACTATATGATAAAATTATCAAATTATACCCTTAATTTCTAATCCCTGTGGGTAAATTAGAAAATATAATTTGACATTTTATCCTAATTAATTATATAAATATAACAAAATTTTCTGTGGAATAAATTTTATTATATCCATATAATTAATTATAATTAATGTCTATTATTTATGTGATTTATTAACTTTATTATACAATTTTATAATTAAGGATGCTGTGGCTACTCCTCAATTATTTAATTGTATTTATCACTTAGACATTATTTAAATTTTATGCTCAATTATGTCACTTAAGATGCATGCATAATTCACAAAATTTACACACACAAATTCTAAATATAATTGAACATAAATATGACAGGCTAATGGCCCATCACTTAATGAACGAGCCAACAGCCCGTCATCCTCACCCAATTCCAATAGTTTAATTTAACCAAAATATCTCAATCACCTCAAAATTTTGGATCAGATGTGTTCAGACTGCTACAATCCAGCCTGCTACAGTTCAGATTGTGTGCACGGCCCAGCCTCACTGCTGGCCCAGACAACAGAGCCAATCAAGATGCTGGACCAGCCTGATTGGGCCCAGACGCCCGCTGGGCCAGCGCCTGGCCCAGGCCGCTGGGCCAGCGCCTGGCCCACCCAGGCGCTACCAGCGCCTGGGCGTTGCCCAGCGCTGGTTGGCAACCAGCGCTAGTGCTTGGGCACTGGCAGGCAGCCAGAGCCAGCCAGCCAGTGCCTGGGGCTGGCGTCCCTTTTTTTTTAATAATGCCATGGCCCTTTTTTTTTAATTCTGTATTGCCTGCACGTTTTCAGTAAGAAACGTTTTTCATCCGTCCTTATCCCGTGTGCACATATCCGAAGCAAGGAAACCATGCTTCCTCTTTTATGGTGATTTGATTGTGAGATATTTGGATTTATCTTTATTCAAACTATATCCAAAAGGGTGAGTGAACAGATAAATGCATGCTTCATGGCATAAGTCTTATCGATCAATCTCTTAAATAAAACTGAATTAAATAAACTGAATATTTAGAGTTTATCTCTATGCCCTTTCAGATGATTCTTGATGATCTATTAACTCTCCCGGTACGCAGGTAGTTGGGTCAAACGCACCAAGGTACTACAGCAGCCTCCCTTATTGGTACGTCCCTAATATCCCTACCGTACGCCCGTTGGGTAAATAATCCAGGGTACTACCAGTAGCCTCCCCTTTGGACTATCCCTAAAATGAGAGAAATAGAAATCAAGAACGTCTTGCCCCTCTTTATTTTTGATCAGGATAAAATTTTAAATAGATCTTTTCCAAGATTTAAAACAAAATCCAACATAAAGAAGAGCCCAAAAGCAGAAAGCATTCGGCCAAAACGAGACAGAGGCGTCATGGCTCTGATACCAAATGTAAAACAACCAATAACGTGCCTAATGTGATTTAGATCAACATGGCACTTCAAAATAAAGTAAAGCAGCGGAAATAGAGATTGAGATTACCTCCCGCCATCGTTCCGGCCTCGGGATAAAAAAAAAGGAAGAAGCTTTGAATTCTGGTTCTTCTGGTCCTTTCTCTACCCAAATCGATGGTGTGTGTTTTTCTTATTGTAGAGCAGGTACCAGGGACCAATTTTATATACACAAAACTCTCCAAAAATTTCTGCCATCATAGAGATTTCGGAGCACGTTCGGGCGATGGTTACGGAGATGTTTTGCACGTTCAAATTTTAAAATACATAAACCACAAAATTAGGAGTTGGTTATTCCCCTGGCCAGTAGGAATCTAAATTAACCAACACATAATGTCTTGCTAGAGACCAATTATGTCTTGTAGGCCCGAAAGGGTTTTAGTCCTACTGCCAACATTGAGTGAACCTACAGGGTTGCACACAAGGAATGACGCGTATGGGTTATGAGTTTAATTTGTATAAACCCAGCGAAAATAAATAATAATCTTCACTATTGTGTCCTTTTGGATTCTGAAACTCTTAACATTAGATGTGCAGAGAAGACGTGTCTTTTTGGATTCTGAAACTCTTAACATTAGATGTGCAAGAATGAGAAGATGTGTCTTTTTGAATTCCGAAATTAAGAGTCTTATTAATGAGAATATTCTATTTTGAATAGGATATCATCATTATAAATGGATGTTGTTGCTATGATATAGATGCGACCACGCTTGCCGTCAACATGAGATGCGCAGAAAAACACTGCGCACCATAAAAATAAGAGTTTTAGTGAGATTATTTCTAAACTGATCTAGAAGAGTTCTAGAGAGTGCTAGCACACTGAGTCCCATTGCGAAGTGGTCATTCGTGTGGATACCGTAGAGGGAGTTGTGGTTTCGCAGCGCCTAAAGATCTATCTCATCAAAAATAATTTTATTCACATAAGGTACGATTCTCGTTCCCTAATCAATTTAATTGAACCACATGGATCCTTCTGGGGATTTAGGTTATTTTTTCGCTGCATATTTTTGGCATTAGACCCCTAATTCCCATCACATGTTAAGTATAGAACTAGTAATGTGATACATGGAAGGGAGTACGTCAAAATAGTAGCATACAACCGCCATGATCCTTATTAGTTTTTGCTTAATGATGATTTCATGTTTGACCAATATTATGAAGAATTTTAGCTTCTGTTATGCGCATTATGATTGATTATTAAACCCGTATGTTTAATATCTTACATGGGCCAAGTGGGAGAATGTTAGCATTTCCTTTTATGTGGCCCATGTGGATATATGATTAATTTATCATTTATTTATTCTAAATGATAATTATGATATCTGATTTTATCATATATTTAAATTTAAGTGATAATGATGGTTTAATAAAGCTAATTTCCTATTGGTTCATTTCTGGGAAGTTGTTATCTGATAACCTCTCTTTGATGGAAAGAGAAATTTAACGTATTATCAAATTGGTCCTCTCTCTCCTATATATAGTCTGTTTGACCATCAAGATGGATAAGGAAGAGAATTATGAAAGAGAGAGAAACACAATCTGTCGTTAATCTATACACAATCTCTCGTTTCTCGTTAACAAATATCAATGGATCAAGGTACGCATTCTTGGTTTATGTTTTTATGTAAAAATCATTTATTCTAAGATCTTGGCCATTATGTTTATTAAAAAAAATTCTTTAATGGATCTTACACAATGAAGATGAAAAAATATGATCTCTATGACGAATCGATCTGATGAAGTAGGTTCGGATGGATCGAATAAGGATGAACATAAAAATCAAGAGAATTTTTAAAAATTCATTAGATTTGAAGAGATAGAGAAGGCCGGGGACCAAGGTTTCCATCCTCAATTCTATCATCGAAATTTGGTCATTATATTTGAATGTAAAATTATCTTTGTATTTTTATTAAATAGGTATTTGCCAAATATATCCCCACTTACTTTCTATAAATTCTATGCTTTTTTTATGCTTAGAAGTTGTTCATGTGTCTATTATTTTTTATTGTATTTATGGGCATATTTGTAACGAAACAAACTCTGCCTATGTATGAGATTTTTATATATAGATGGTCTCGAGCCTAGATAGAATATGAGGATTATGGTTGGTTGACGATCAATGTAAAATTATAGTCACGCCCTAATATAGCTAAGAACAGAATTAATGGAGAAAAATGATTCACATGGCCGATCCTAACTGATTTAGAATTAAGGCTTTGTTATTGTAGTATTTACAGGTATATTTGTAATGAAACAAATTTAGGCTCTCTTAGGGATGGGCCTAGGGATGGCTCGAGCAGTCTATATCGGTCCCCGTCCCCGTTAAAAAAAAATGTTTCCATTCTTCGCTAGTTTCTCGCCCCGTTAAGCCATTATAATTAGCAAGGCAGGGATGGGGATACCCGGCCGAATAAACATGGGTACCCGTTTATCCGTGTAGATAAGATGGAGACTAATTGAGATGATGATATTGATATATATAAGAGATTATTCGAAAGAAGAGAACGAAAAGTAAGAAAGAAAACAACTAACAACCGTATAAAAAAATACATTCAAATTTTAAGAAATAAATAAAGAGATATATTTCTAAAGAGATGAGTATACCAGAAAAAAGAAAAAGATATTGGAGGGCGTTGATGGGACAGCAATTGGCGAAGATAGATGATGGACTAATGGAGCTAGGTTCTCGTCTTGGTTCAGAACTTCAGATTAGTTGCATGAAAGAAGGAAAAGCAAGAAACAGCTATATGAAATAAGGAAAAGTAAGAGTCAGAATTATATATATATTTATTTTTAATTTTTAATATATATATATTTAAAATTTAATATATTTATTAAAGTTAACATGGATGGGAATGAGTAAACGGGGATGGGGCGGAGAATACCATCCCTGGCCGTTTAACCGTTTAGCCGTTAACGAAAAATTTTTGTTACCCGTTAAGCCGTTTAAACCGAAGATTTTTCTAACCCATTAAAAATGGTACCGGATAAATGGCCAAACGAAAAAAATTACCATCCCTATTCTTAGTAGATATTGTTTTCAAGGATATTTCTCTATAAATTGTAGCTAAATATATTTGTATTGAGATAAATGGTGTGTTACGTGTGTATTGGATTTATTTATTTACTATAAGTTGCATTATATTTAATTACATAGATAATAACAAGTATAATTATGCAAATTTAAATTCCATGCTCTGAACATTAGATTTAGGTTCTTAAATTTGAATCATTTAATGTATTCTAAATAACCATATATATATATATATATATATCCAATAAGCATATTCAAGAAGATGCCGATAAATATACTCATCTGATTATAAATCAATTCTATATAAACAATATGCCTAATAAACTTGCCAGCTTCCTGAAGGCCCTGCCTGCCGCCAACAGAACGAGAAGAGTCACTCTTAAGTTAACAGAGTAGAACTTGGCCATTTTAAGGGGCAATTAGCGTGCGTTTAGTGGTGAGCCATTGTCCTTCCCTAATGTTAGGTTACACGGTGGGTCACTGACCTTCTAAAATGGATTTCTTCGAGGGTGAGATGCTCCACAAGGCCAATCCCATCCAGCTCCAACTTAGCCGGTCGTTCCTTCGACAGAGGACAAGTTCTCTTTCTTACAGCCTACCTACCCCTCAGCCAAATCTCATTGCAGGCATCAATTAGAACCCCTCCCCCCCCCTTTTTTTTTTCCCTCCCAACTTTGCCTTCCCTCAGAATAGCACAAAAGGGAAAAGGTTCACTGGATTTTAGACCATTCGAATGCCCGAGCCTCCAACATCGCGCTTGTTGAAGATATCCAATCTGTCATCTGGTGCGAGATATCGCCGGCAAAAGCGTCTCAGCATTGATGGCACCAAACGGGCGGTGCGGTGTCGGGTGGTCTCCCGGACTCACCTGGCAGCGGCGTTGCATTGAGAAAACCAACGTGCTCTTGGAACGCGCATGAACCCACTGACTAAGGCCTGGTTGGACTCTGGACTCGGAAGACGTGGTATATATATTCCATGTGCCATCAGCATCTATTTGGGCGCGAACAAGACACTGCAAGGTTGCGTGGTAGACTAGTCATAGCGTCTGAGAGCTGGAGTGCTGAGCACCGAGTCCATGCCATAGATGGTTTACATCATTGACGGGGATGATTCAAAATGAATTCATTAGTTAAAAAGTATGAAGGGGAGAAGTTTTCGGTGACGAAGAAGTTCACAATCTTGCCAGAGTGCTCAAAAGGAGGGAGAGTTGAAAAATTCCAGAAAAGGACGAAACAACTAAAATGGATATGTATGGACGAATCAATTATTCAGATCTTCTAAATACTATTTAGAAAGACAATGAATGTTTTATGAATTCAACCATCATCACCAAATCAGATTATGCAGTGACCACGTCAAGTCTCCATAAATCTTATTCTTTGAAGATTGAAAAAAAAAAAGAGAAAAAATCTCTTCACATTGTCCAAACTTATGGGTTTGAGCAAACCCTTTCTCTCTCTCTTTCATGAGGCTTGCAGGTCAATTTGGACTAGAAGAAGCCCATGAGAGCTAGCCTCCCCAGGTACCCAAAACCTCAGCATATCCTTGGTCAACACGGGAATCAGCACCGTATTGGGCACGTATGGGCCGCATGTAGATAATAAGTACACGTCGCTGTGAAAGAAAGTTAGCACCGGCTATGGTATTGGTAGGTAAAGAAGCGCACGCAAAGCCGAGCCCTGCCTGCTTCGTCAACAAAAACCGGCACCACTTGTTGCTCTTAAAAACAAACAAAAGAAAAGGCACTGCCGGCCATTTCACCATCGATTCGATGCACCATGAGAAGACGACGATTTCCTGAACAACGCGGAGCAATTATGGGAGGTGCACCGGCTTCATGCCTCCAGTGTTTTTGTTGTATTGAAGGTATTCTGAACAGAAACACTATTAGCTTTCTGTCGAAGGGGAATCCCATCGAGCAACGTTGGATGTTTGTGTATGGGAGAGAATAGATGAGCTTCTTTGTCGTATTATCGAGATTTCTTCTCTTTTATTAGGATGTTAGCAAATAAAATTTCTTTTCATGGGAGGGCCTCACCTGCCTGGCCCTTGGACTCATGGATCCCTGAGGAGCTGAACCGATTTGGTAAATCGTATTTATATAATTACCCTCTCTAAAGACTCGTGAAGCTGTCGTATTTCTCACGGAAAGAAAAGAAGTGGATCCCTGCAAGCAAGCCATATCAAAAGGAGATCATACACTTCAGATCGAGCAATGCTCTACTAGTAACGAGTCTCTCGCATCATGATCAACGAACGGTATCTTAAGAATTAAGAACCAGAGGATGTTGTATTCAAGGATAATGGATGAAGGCACGTAACGTGCCTGCTTCTGTTACTAGGTCCTCGCAGACTATGTTATTTAAAATGGCTAAAGCTCACGAGGAAGCCAGACCAAATGTAAAGGATCTTTGTCAGTTCACAAGCCTGTCAGGTTTGGAGGCGAAGAAATCATCTCCAGCAGTGCCACCTATTTCAAGGCACATCTTGCTCACCTTGTGAATGAGATATTAGCAGCCCTCCCAGCATCCAGCTCTGTTCGCAGATCATTTTCCAAAAGAAAATTTCACGAATATCCAAGTTATCTTTTTGCATATACCCCTCTAACACAGGTGAACAAAGCAGCAGGGAGTATAACAAAAACCAAAGTAAAAAAGGAGGTTATTCTGTGATACACGGATATACTTCCCTGGGAGGAATTTTCTGTTCTCAGAATATAATAATAATAATAATATATATATATATATATATATATATATATATATATATATATAAGAATTTATAGATACAAGAAAACTGTAATCATTGAAAATGGATGAATAAAGGTGAAGGATAAATAACTGACAATAACGTCGTGATACAATTGAATGGTGTAGCCATCCTAAACTATCCTATTTCTATTCAAGTGCCTGCAGGCTCCTTCTATGTACAGTATGCTCGAAAAAAAAAAAAGAGAACAAGGCTGTCAAATCTTAAAATTGGATAGGAAAGGCAACACAAGAATCAAGATGGCCATATACAGAGGATATAGGAAGGTGTTCTTCGTACTCTCACAAACAAAGGAGGCTATAAAATACAAGGGGGATGAAAGCATTGTCAAGCTGTGTAGTGTAGGCCTCCAATAAACCACTCACAGTGATTGCCAGAAGCAAAGATAACCAGTGCTGCAACAATAAAAAAGACAATCTTCAACATGAGGCCACAACCTTTGTGGACAGGAAGCATAAGCGTTTATAAGAAAACGAAAGAAAAATAAAAGCAACATCAAAACAGAACAAGTAAAAGTGGTGCCGTAAATGTCTTTTGAGGTATGACTGGCTTAATTGCAATTTTTGGTAGCAATTCAATGAGAAATTTCTGGTGCTAATTTAACGAGAAAAATGCCAGAGATCAGCAGCAATATCGCTTCAGTTCACTGGTCCTATGTGGAAGTTGGTGATTGGTTGAGCACCATGTGGAGTGCCAACTGTCACCAACTATCCCTTGTGTACTGCACTAATTCCTGACTGCCACATTGGACCAGTAAACCGAGCGGTGAATGGATGGATGATAAGCAGCAATACTCATTAAATAAACATCTGCAGCTCCATATAGGGAAATCGTGGAGTCAGTCTTTCATGTGACAGCAGTATGACTATGACCACTCTTTTCACATGTAAAAAGGGACACATCAGGCAACATGATAATTTTTTGGCTTTATAGTTTCATGGATTGAGGAAAGACACAGACCTGGGACAGTATATAACCGGTGGATGCTAAAAGAGGAAGGAGTATGGAGCAAGCTGCTAGGACTGATGTTATGCCAGCTGCAGTGCCTTCAATAGTTTTCTCTAAGAATGGGAAAATGCACATATTAGTGGCCTGAAGATAGGAGTACAGGCTTAAACCGAATTTTAACGAGCCAATGCAATAAAAATGAAAAGGGAAGGAAAGTTCAACTCACTCCCAGTTTTGCTCCACCTGAGAACGCCATACTTGTGGCCAACCATTGATGCCTGCAGAAAATGAGCCACCATCATGAGTATGGTCACAAAAGAAGTCTGCACAGCAGAAATGCCATGGCAATATTTTTTATACATACATGCCCGCACACATAAAAACACACTTCATCAGGACAATAGCATCAGTCATGAGAAAAATCAAAGTCACATCTACAATTTTTTTTTCTCATGATTCTAATAGAAAATGAGCTCGTGCTTTTTACTTAAACATATCACATGCAAGCGAATCATAACTGTAGTTCATTAGTTTCTCAAGCCTCTCTGAAGATGAAATAATGATGCAACATAGGAACAATTAGTCTCGAAACCATATCCTAAGATGTGGAAAAATTGGTTCTCTCCTCTTCTTTCTAGCAAAGTTACTCAAAATTGCAAGATAATCAGAAGATAATGAGACAGATGTTCATTTTTCATTTCTTTTCTCTATAATTTTCTGTCGGCAAGTCAATTCAACATTGGGGAAAAAAGAAAGTGCTATTGCTTATTTAATAGACAACATAAGGTTGGGATTGGGATCATAGTTTCTAGTCCCAACGAGATATCCTATGGGATGACAGATGGGTTGCCATCAGGATGAGACTACTCCGTTCTCATCCCAGTATCCTAATTAGTGCATCTTGAGACATGCCTCATCCCAAGTGCCGAGACAAACCAGGCCATTCCATGAAAAAACCAGGACAGCCCCGTTCTATGGAATTTAAAACCTTGGTTGAAATTATTACTCAATAGTCTCAAGAAGAAAATAATGAAAGAGATAGGAAATAAGATAAAGGAAGACTTTTCCCTCCTTAAGCATCATCATCCATCAAGTCAAATTGAACAGATATGATAATCATCAAGATGATAACTAATAATCATCCTTTCCACAGTATGACAAAACAGCATGAACAGCGTGTTTTATCCCATGTACATGGGGTTGTCTGCTAAAGAATATACAGCAGCCTCAGTTGTCCTCTGTCACTAACTGCTTAATAGACACTGGGCATAAATAAAATCTATAATAGTAGATTTTACCCTCTTTACAGTATAATGGCCTACTACATTAGAATGATTTCTCATGCATCATGATATAAAACAAAATAAAATGTCAAATCAACTACAAAAAGTTCTAGATTTTTTGGCGAGGTTATGGCATTCAAAAATTTTGTTCATTGATTCAATCTAAAACACAAATAAAAAGAAACAAATAATACGAGAAAGTAACTAATAGCAAATCATCATTGTCATATTTTGTTGTTTCATAAATATAATCCAAGTAATACAATTTTCTCACATGGCAACAACATCAAAGTCAGAGGCATGCAAGACAGAACTGTAGAAAAAACTCCTAATGAAATGTGAGCATGATACTGACCATCGTATCCCCAATTCCTAAGCTCAAATTCCAGCAAAAGGAGCAAGAGGTCGATCATTGAATCCAGAAGACATCCATTTTGGAAGAGCACATCCCAGTAAGAGGGAAAAATGACTGAAACAAAAAAAAAAAAAACAAAGGAAACGTCAATAGTTATCCAAAAATGCAAAGAAACAACTTGATTAAGTGCTAAGTAAAATTCATGCCTGATGATAAGAATCTCAGAGTCACGATGATCAGTAAATGCATTCATGAACTGATGTATAAGGTGCCCCAGAGGCCATATTTTCCATACCTGCCCACACAGTTTACGTTTAATGAGGCTTATGAACAAAATTTTTGTCATTATCATCTGATGCATTCAAAATGATGACAAATTAACAAAGATATGCATGTACAGACATCCACATGTTAACACAGCTAAACTTGGAGGAGTGCATGAATAAAGGGAGCTCACCACCTAATTTTTGTAAATATCTTGCTGTACATGACCTCATCATCCCTTTTTTTTCCCAATGAACTAACAATTATTTCCCATGATGAGAAAACTCTTTTATATGAGGATTTTACCAATATAGTGTCTTGCATGAGCATATCACCCTACAGGCCTCATCTAATCAATTATCCCAATCTTTTTGCTAACGGTCACTTCTGATGCAACTGCCTTAGTTGACTGATCCTCTTAACATTTTCGCAATGATCTTCCCAGCCTAATGCATTATCATAAAAAACTAAGGAAAGAGGACTCCTTTGAGTAGCAAAAACACAATAGGGAAATCAATGAGGGATCAACTCAATAGAGTTAAGCTAAACAAATTTTTATCATTTATTTACTAATTTACTACTACGTATTGTTGAACAAAATTAGGAAACAAAGATTCAAAGCAGCTAATTTTTCAGAACATCTATGTTATACCTGTCCAGACAAGTGGTGATGCAAGTGAGGACCAAGAAGCACCAAAAAGCACAAGAGTGAAAATAAGTTGCAGATTTAGTGGTAGACAGAACGCTCATGCAACTACTTAACTTCAAAACTCCATAATTGTAACATGCACAATTGAATACTTCATTAAAACACAAGAAAGATTATAAAATCTGAAAATCCTTTGACACAAATTGAATATGTAGTGGCTATTCCTTCATTAAAGAATTTAACACATCAGCAATAAAGGAGTCCAATATCAAAACTTACACATGTAAAAAGAGGGCCGGACCTGTTTCTCGACTTATTGATCATAATTGAATATCTAATTATGGAAATTCACATTATAGTCTAAAGAATAATTGCCATCTCATTGAAAACTTACTCGAATCATTTCCAATGCTAAGAATACTGCCAAAGCTGCACCAAATGCCAGGTCCAGAAAAGATGGCTGCAAAGCATGAATACATTAACCATTAAGAGAAACCTTTAGGCTTCTGGAGGTGTCAGCTAAAAGAGTTAAAAAGTCACCTGAAACAGTATAGCAGGCAAAAACATTAGAACTGCCACTAGATGGTAGTATTTTCGGAGAAGAATCCTCTCGATCTTGCTGTGTCTTGATATATAGAACCGCAAAACAGATGCGGATATCACACAAATCCAGTATACACATAATGCCAGCCGTTTCAGTGGGTCCGTGAACACAAAAATAAATACCCTGTCAAAATTCACATGGCACCTCAATCATTTGGATGGAATAAGTCAGATTTATTACTTCATGGGTCTTAAACCAAAGAACGAAGTTATTATAGAGGACACTCAGACATGCTACCTAATCATAGATCAGATGAAGCCTCAAGAATGCAAAAAAACTAGAGGTGCAAATCAGCATACAGGCAGTGAAGTCTATTCTGAAATAAATATTTGATGCTTATATGCATTCTTGGAGTGTACAATGCCTGCAAGTTACAATAGATATGCTCTCCACTACTTATTTTATAATAAGGCCCACATCTTGAAATGCGGTACATTAATTGATCACTTAAAGTAAGGAAAAAAAAACTTAATTTTCTTTTCCATCCAAACTAGAGTTTTTTCTTCAAATTAACATCACCTGCAGCTAACATGCATTCAGGAAAAATATTTATTTATCAGATAAAGTACTCCCACTCTCTGCAGTTTATGAAGGTCAGGGAAATTATTATGTTTTGCAATTTAAAAGTTTGATTTCATGGTATCAGATAAAGTACTCCCACTATCAGCAATTTATTAAAGGTCAGGGCAATTTTTATGTTTTGCAATTTAGAAGTTTTATTTCATGGATGGTATCAATGTCTATGATATTCTAGCTGGCTTTTATCCATAACACTAAATCTAAGATGAAAGGATGATGACCACCAAGCATTCCATACGACTGGCAGAAAAGTGATCCATGATTGAGATATCATAAACCCAACCAGTGTCTAGAAAGCCATTCGCTTCGCATATCACCAGCAACAACTATCAAGAATTTACTTGCTTGAAGAATACAATTTTCTAACAACATCACAAGCCCTCTAGCCTTCTGACATGGACAAGCTTTCTCTTCCTGTCATGATAATTTTCCAGTATAAATATTTAGTTATTTATCAATTTTTTTTCAAATATCAACACAACAGAAGATCTTAATTTACAACTTCATATTTGTGTAGTCATATCCCAGCAGAAAAGCAACAGCTTTAAGCATGAATTGAACTAGAAAGCATGGCATAAGAGGCACATTTAGAAGTACAGGTAATCTTCCTACAGTGGAGGGCAAAAGCCATTTATAGCTATGTTATAAACATAGCATATTTTATTACCCAATGTGCTTTGCAAATGGAAAAAGGCATTTTCCACTCAATTTTGTACCTAGAAATCAAATGTCAGGGATGCTTACCATAGCAAAGGATGTACATGAAAATCCTGAACAAAGTACATCCATGCTGGAACCAAAATAGTCAGCAAAACCAACAGGGAAGCATAAAACACAACAGAACTTCCAATCCTTCCATGCGTCAATGCTTCTGCAGCATGCTTTTCAGGCTTATTTGAATTTCCAAAGTAGACCCAAATTTGGAGGAGACTTTTGTAAAATACTGGCATAAGGAGAAGACCAAGCAAGAGTCCCTGCAAGAAAGATAAAATCCTTCCATTCATACAAAAAACCGATAGAATTCATTCAAATGTTCTGAAGGGCCTTACCTGAATAAATGTGGCTATTTCACTTCGAGTTCCATATCCTATGAAATTCAATTTTGATGATAACAAGAAAAAATTGATCTGTTAAATCATTCATTAGAAGTGAGTTAGTTTTGCTAGTATTTTTTCTTGGATTTCTTAGAAAATGAAGGGAGAAAAAAAACCAAGAGTCAACTTAAGCAGTGAACCATCAACCTTGGAAAGAGTACGCCCCAACATATCACCAAAGTAAAGAACCAAACCACTTGACACCAGAAGTGCTTCCCCTGAAATTCAAACAAAAGTCTAGGCTTTAAGAAAAAAAAGGAAGTTCCTCCTTTTCAGCTTAGAAAACAGAACAATGTTTTCAGTAAGAAATAGCACCAAGAATCTGAATCACATTTTCCAAATAAGAATGTTATAGCGATGATGTGCTGAACTGAAAAATAAGTTTACTGAACCAGCATTGATCAAAAGCAACATGGTGAATCTTTAATGTAGTACTGGCAGAAATCTTCTCTGAAAGGAAATGAGTTCAGGATCATTTATAAAGTGGATCAAACCTGGCATGACTTCAGATTCTTGGAAAAGAGTAAGGACCTATTTGGCATTGCCATAGGCAGTAGAACATTAGTCTACAAAGCTTCAAAATAGTAAAGTTTTCAATACAGCTTTTAATAAAAACCTGCTTGCTGAAGTACCATAAAATTTTATTTAGTTATCAAATCGAGAATGTGCTTTTAGTAATAAGAAATGCTAAAAAAGAACATTGCATGGTGCTTTCAATAGTGTTGTATCAAAAGCAGTTATTATAAAGTATAATTAATTTATAAATTATTTATTTTAATGTTTTAATCTAAATAATATAAAAGAAGTTACCAAAAGGTACATAGAATTGATAAAAGATATGTATGATAGAGCAACAACTATTGTTAAAACAACAATAGAGAAACTAATGAGTTTTCAATTACTATAGGTTTACCTCAAGGATCTGCCTATATCTTTTTGTATTAGTTATGAATGAATTAATCAAATATATTCAAAAATATCTCATGGTGTATGTTATTTGTAGATGATAGTGTTGATTGATGAAACTAAATCTGAGTAAATGCTAAGCTAGAGATTTGGAGAGAGGCTTTAAAATCTAAAGGTTTAAGATTAGTAGAACTAAAACTAAATACATGAAATATAATTTTAGTGAGAGTAGAAATACAAATAAAGAAACAGTGAAGATTGCAAGCCAAGAGATACCAAGGAGTGAAAAATTTAAGTATTTCGGATCAATTATCCAGCAAGCAGGTGAAGATATGAATCATAGAGTTAAAGCAGGATGGATTAAGTGAAAAAGTGCTTCTGGAGTATTGTATGATCGGCGCATCCCATTAAAATTAAAAAAAATCTATAAAATTGCTATTAGGCTAAATATGCTATATGGAATAGAGTGTTGGGCAATACTGAAATAACATGTGAATAAATTAAGTATAACAAAATGCGCATGTTAAGATGGTTATGTGGTAAAATTTTAAAAGATAAAATTAGAAATACATATAAGAGAAATAATAGGAGTAGCCTCAATTGAAGATAAAATGAGAAAAAATTGATTACGATGTTTGGACATATATAACAAAGACCTTTAGTTGTTCCAGTTAGAAAAAGTGATCATTTAATAATCCATAGTAAGAATAAGGTAGAGGTAGACCTAAACTAACATGGATATAAATAATTAAGATAGTGTTTGATAAAAAAATAGCTATCCCTGGATAAGTGTACAGGATAGAGTTTATCAAAAAGATAGCTGAGGGAATAATCAGCTTTTTATAATAACAGTTTTACCCTCAAGGGATAAGTTCAGGGAAAAATAACTATTCCTCTATTCCCTAGAGAATAAGTTCAGGAGATAACCAATGGTTAAACATAGGTTATCCCCTCTGGTTAACTTTTTTTCGACTTATCTTCGTAGTTGTAGCTTTGAGAATAAAAAAGGATATCCAGGGATAGCTATTTCAAATACACCCTAAAAAAGATATAATATTTATAATTTGAATGTCGATTTAGTCCTGAATAGAGTAGAGTGGAGGAAGCAGATTCATATAGCCAACCCTATGTAATTGGAAAAGGCTTAGATGAGTTGAGAGTTTTAATCTAAATAATACAATAAATAGTAATTTTTATGTGTTATACAATATAAATCTTACATAATATAATTTTAATATAATAATAATGTTATGATATAATGGCATAATAATATATATTGCTATAATACAATATAGACATAATAGTATTTAAATATATTGTAGTGTTATATAATATTAAAACATCATTATATTATATTAAATTTTTTAATGATAATAGTATTGTAATAATAATAATTTCATATAAATTTATTATGATATAATATAATAATTAAATATTAAGATAATAATATTATATTGCATTCAGATATTATAATATAGTATATTAATATTTTAATATGACAATAATATTATATTATAGTAAAATAATAATATTATAATATTATATGTGATTATTTTCATATTTGTACTCATGACTTCCAGATCCAATGAAAATAGCTTTCCAACATGTTTGAAGTAAAGCTTTTGTCCAATAGGTCTAAATTGAAGCATCTTATTACACTTTCTTTGGCTTTTGAAGGAGCTATAAATCTGTTTCAAAATTTTTATTAAACATTTAAAATCATCCAAAAATGCTTTTAACTCTCCCAAAGGTACTTTTGGCCTCTAAAAGCAATGCTAAACAGGCCTAAATCCTTGAGCAAAGGAAGCCTTTTCAATCACATGCAATCAAACCATCTCAAGGGTAGAACACAGATCCTCCTTTCGAGGAAAGAGAACAAAAATTGGATCAGGAGGGAGCTTGCTGATATCAATGAAAATGGTGGAATAAGCATTTCTTGGCTAAGGGTGTTATCACCAATGAAATGATGGGAATAAGCATATCTTGCTGATATCAATGAAATGGTGGAATAAGGATATCAAAGAGAACAAAAGGAGCAAGTTCTTGGAAATGGTTGAATAAGAAATCATTTCCTCAAGACGCTACATGTTAAGACATCACATATCTTGGCCAAGTGTGTTATCACCAAACCCATTAACAAGAGTGTGATATATGCATTTAACTTGTGTCTAGTTCCAAAGTAGAACTTTTGGCAGTTCAAATTTTGTGTTTCTCAGCAGATGGAATTCTCGCATATTTTTCAAAGTCCGAAAGTGCAAGAAAATCCTATAAAATTTGAAAAAGTATTGTCCCTCAAGCCATTTGGAGGCAAGCAAGCATAGCATGAGAAAGAAATACAGTCTTTTGGGTCACAACACCTTATTCTAATAATGTCAACATCAAGCATTCATAAGATGTGAAGCTCAAACTATTTACTGATTACTTATCCTCATCATTCTTTATATATTCCAATCAGGTTCATTAGCAAATGTGAAGCTTGGACTCTTTATTGATATGTTCCTAATCCTCATTATACTTTATATATAACAATAAAGTTCATTAGCAGATTGTTATATCATATATACATACATACCCACCAGTCTCAGAACTATTCGAGCCACAAGTCAACTAGTTTAACTCAGCATTGGAATATCATAACCACCCAGTTATTATGAGAGGAGTGCAGTTGACCAATTATTTTACCATTACATTTATCACTTAGATACAAAAAGTATTCTAAACAATCAAGACAAGGCTTGATTGGGATGAGCATGGTTTAACAAGCACACATTACATATAAACTTAAGTCAAATGATATAGCTATTCTTAATTGGTTAATGCATGTTGTAGAACAAATCAGGGATGGCCTATGATATGTGAAGGGCCTAGGGGAAAGACTACATTAGGAATATGTTTAATTTGATTGTTTGCTACCCTAAACCTATATATGGACAGCACTGAAAAACGTTCATATTAAGGGCAATAAAAGGTCAAATATACCTGTTCCAGGGTTATGGTGTTGGGGAAAGAGAAGAGGGGTAAGGTTTTAAATAATTATAGGGTAAACAAGAGTCCATATTTAATATAACTGAAATTTAGAAAATAGTGTGGAATAAAGATGATACAAGCAAAAATACAGATACTAGGAAAGATATCAAGAAAAGGGAGGGAAGAGAGCAGGGAAAGAAAAGAAGAGAGAGAGAGAGAGAGAGAGAGAGAGGTGGAACAAAAGGGTCAAACCATGCCTCAAATCTTTTATTCCTATCAAATAATTCATGTCCAATGACTTTTCATCCAACTTTAAAAGAAACTTTATAGACTTTACTTGACTTGCTTTCCAATTAAACTACGACTCTTAATGGCCGAGTAACTAATCCCCAAAATATCTAAATAAGCAAAATTCAAAATGACACGTAACCCTAAAACAATAAAAAAATCAAATCCTAATGATTTCATGACTTTTCCAACCCAATACATATATCTAAAATAGGACTTTTTTGCACCAATTTTACTTAACATAGAACTCTAAAATCAACTCTAAAAAATTCCTAACAAAAAATATCCGAAAATGCAATAAAATATTGTTTTTGTCCAATACATCAGTCCAATAAAGATGCTGCAAATTTAGCATAGGAAGGACAACGATTTGCTTGGATCTATAATGAGACAGCATCCAAAGATTTGTTTAGTAATATTTTAATTTAAAAGATAAGGCAACCATGCAATTTCAACAGTACATTATGTCATACAACAAATGCAAATCTGCTTTAGTCACAAAACATGCATAACAGAAAGTAGGTTTCAGATACAAACCTATGGAGGCACAAGATGGAAACGTGTGAAGAATATGCTGGATAAGAAACACAGTAGCCAGTCCAAGGCAGAGTAACCACAAAAAATTATTTGTGACAAATAAGCCTGTAAAAAAGATCAAAAGTTAGATCAACTTCATAACATGAGATCGATGGTTCTTGCTGTAATTTAAGCCAATAACATTTGGTGTGGTGTTACATATTGCATCAGAGAAAATGAATTATGGAACTGACCATGGTCTGATTTTGTTGCAAATGACAGATAGCACGTAAGTACATAGAGAACCATGTGGAGTAAGCTATATTTTGAGGCTTGAGAACTCCCCAGATGAAAAGAATTTGCATTGCTGGGAGAATGCTTCCGTGCTAAAAAGAAGAAGATTAGCACACCATAGCAGCTAAGTGACACGATCCAATATTGCATGCCCATATACGCAAACTCTGCCCATGCAAAGAAAGAAAATCAGATTTAGATAAAATAGTAAGATAAATTATTCAAAGCAGGAAAAAGAAGGTGCAATATAAAAGAAGAACAAGACAGCAACAAAAATATAGACCATTTTCCATAATAATAAACAACAAAATTCTTTCTCAGGGAAAAAAGAAATGTGCATTCCCTATCTCAGACAATCTTGAGGCTACAAATCTGCAATATCGCTGTCAATTTAGAACAGTAGAAAATTATTAAAGCTCAAAATCAGACTAAAAAAAAAAACCCACTTTTCTAGCCTAATACTACAACCTGCGAATGAAGGATTAATTGCTTAACATTTCCAACATAGATCAGGTACTCTTACCTTCAGGTCCAACATCTTGGCTCAATAGTCCCCTTGAGAGTTGTATCAACCGTGACAGCATGACAGTAGGCAGTGTGAGAGTACCAAGTAGTATCCCAGATGAAGCGCCAGGCCTAAAACAAAATAAAGGAAGAAAAAAAAAATCACAAGATCATCCCAAAGGAGAGTTGTCGAATTCTCTGTAGTAACATATAGCTCCGATAAGTTACAATTTATTAAAAACAACAAGGAGGAAAGAAAACGCTATTGCTCCCCAAAATCATATTTAACGCAGTCTTCTTCCCAGTGAGATGCAAAATTTATCCACCATAGTTTTCAGAAAAAAAAAATTAAAAACGAGTAAATAAAGCATCAGATGTAGAAAATGAGAGACATAACTAAACCTAAAACATCACCATTGGCAACAGAATTCAAACGCCTGTTAAACCTAAAATACAAAGGGGGAAATTGAGGTTTTTGGAGGATATATTAACAGGAAACGAAACAATAGCAACAATCTCACGAACAAACTATCTCAAATCTAACTGAAAAGAAACGCCGGAGGGCAAATTTGCCAATTAATCAATCGGTGAAGACCAATCCAAGACCCGTTCCTGGAAGAGCATCCTCTCGCAAGAAAATTTCTGCGCGATTTCTGTACGAATTCTTAGGAAGAATTGCGCGGGGATGGGAAGGAGAACGACGTACCTAGTTTTGAAGCGGTCGAGGGCGGTGGAGCTCTCGGCGGAGATCTCGACCACGAGGCCGGCAACGGCGAGTAGGCAGAGAGCGGCGGCCTCAAAGGAGAGGAAGATGGGGACGGAGAAGAGGACGCGGGAGACGAAGAGGAAGACGACAACCCTCTCGCCATTGCAGAGCTCGACCGCCCCGGCCATGGCGCAACGAAACAACAAAAAAGAAATAATTCGAGTACAGAAAAATAAAAATATAAATAAAAATAAAAAAGAGGTTGGGTTTTGAGGAACGGAACGAATGGGTCTTGGGGGCGGTCGTCAGCTCCCTCCCGATGGCGACCGAGGGGCGCGAACGCGGATGGGTCGTATGGGCGACGACGGTCTACACATTTTTTGCACGCGGAAACCGAATATGCCTGCCGTCTTTACCCCGACTTACGGCATTCGTGTAATCGTCGTGTTTCTTCGCTGTTAGCGGGCGTTTGATAGAGATAATTTATTTAGATTATTGATAATTTTAAAAAAAATTATCGATTGATATATTTTGAATGATAATTTATTCCGTAACGATAATAATCTTATATTTTTAAAAAATAAAAAGGAAGTGGCTGCTTGGATTTAAGATTTTAGTCGGTCAAAGCTGATCAACAAGAGGGCTACAATTTAATCGTTGATAGAAGCTTAGAAATTTCTTCATCTAAAAAATTTTTACTGTTGTTCATGAGGCATTAAATCTCAATAAATGATACCTTAAGAAAAAGTAGTTATCCATATTACCAACTATATGAATCTAATTTTTTCTTTTGATAAAATTATTTCTATCTCTTTATAAAAAAAAATTATCCATTCTTTTAAATAAAATCATTTTCTTTTTTTCCTCTCTTTTCTCTTATTCCATTTCCGTTATCTTTTTCTCATATTTTAAATAAAAAAAATCATCGTATTATTCTTTCATAAAAAAAATCAAATAAAAAAAAATTAAAATAAAAACAAAAAAATATAATTATAAAAAAACTCTAATTAAAAAAATAAAATTAATTACTATTTTTAAAATTTTAAAAATTTAATTAAAAATAAAATTAAAAATTAATTTAATATTAAATTAATTTTTAGATTATTTTTTAAATATTAAACTAATTACATGACTCAGGTTTGACGAATGGGGCTTGCTGCGATGCTTCTTTTGAACTCAATGTTCCGGTGAACAGATCAAAACTCTCCAAACCAAATTAAATTCTGCACTTATATCCAATATTAGACATGGAAAATGTATATATAAATCAAGCATTTAATAAGTTATTCTGTTATAATTTAGTGCTTATTTCGAGGCATTTAATACATCTAAAATGCTACATCATGTGTAATGGAAAACAAAAATAACGACATAAAAAAAAATTTAAAAAATTGAAAGAAGATATTTATTCAACTATTGTTATTTAAGTATCCATTCAATCAAAAGATACAAAGAATAAAAAATATCTTGCAATAGTTAAGCATAATATGAATATTAAATCATAATAAATATATTGTAAAAGACTACCGCACATAAGATAGGATCGAAATTTGGTAGAATAAATGGGTTATAATTTTATACTCTCTACTTACTATTTATTTCTTATAATTAAAAAAACTTATAGATGCATTGCATGTATGCATATTTTTTTTTTAAAGAAATATACAAATATATTTGCATGTATTTTTATAATCCAATCACGTTGGGTTTGAGCTCTCACGGATATATCTAATCTCAAACCCAATCCAACAGATTTTTGAATTTAATTTTGAAGTCCAAGCCTAATTTAGTAACTTATTAGGTTTATTTATTTGTTACACTAAAACTCTCTATTTTATGTTAATTTCAATTAGGTTAACAGGTCATCTACCTCCAGTGACATCCTTGTATATTTTTATTATACTAAAACTCTCCGCTCCAAGTTAGGTTATATATCCATCAAGCATAAACATGTAAAATTCAATGACTGTTTCATAATTTTAATAAATGCATCTTCAGTCTCTAAAGCATTCCTTTTATACAAAAGTATAGAAAAATTAATATGATAAATAGGCCATGGAATGATTAACTTATAATATAGATAAATAAGGCAAGCTATATCACATGTTTTTGCTCAAATATACCTTACAATATCCTACCATACCATCATATTTTTATATTTTTATTTATTTATTTATTAGAGTTTAATCATTATTCTATCCTTCAATACCATGCTCAATTGATACTTAAAAACCATATATAAAGCCAACGCTTTTGAGCCCATTTTACTCTTAGATTTAGCTTGATTTATCACCATAATAGGAAAAAGGAATAAAACCAAGATTAAAAGAAAGAGGAAGGGTGGTAATTGGATGCCGAGGAGGTACAAACAAAGTGTTATAATAGTTTAGCTTATGGGGATAAAATTGGATGGATTTTAGGTGGTCATGGTATCATTCTTTTTTTTAATTTGAACAAACATCTAATATAAATAGTCTTATGGCCAAGAGATATTTAGTCTCAACTCAATTCAACTAAACTCATCTAAGCCTTCTTTTTTTTCAACCACATAGGATTGGCTATTGATAAGCTTAAACTCTAAAGAAAGGTTCAACCGTCCATGATATTTCTAATATTTCTAATCAAATTTGAAGGCCAAAAGTTTATCAAATTAGAAGACCTTTTTTATTGTGGCTCCAGTGGCGAAGATTATTAACTCGACAAAATGCTGCCTAAATCAAGGAATTCCAGGGGAAATCAATCTTGTTTTGGTTTATTGATGGGAAGAGAGAATCGATTTAGATGAATATGATTTATTTTATTAGATGCAAAAGATCTAATTATTTCTGAAAAAAAAAAAAAATCGCCAACCGTCTCATATATAATATAGCTGAATTATTGCAATCAGGGAACATTCAAGAATGTGATTGAATTCATTTGGAGGAAGGCATGGTGGTAAGCCGATGCGAGTGGCCGTATTCGGGTCCATATCGGTGTTGCGATTGCTTTCAGCCCTCCACCAGCACCAGGATTCGAAATATTATACCATAACAAACGGCCTTGATCTGCCCACGTCAAATCAAACCGGTGAGATAGGCCGCGGAGATCTCATAGCATCAGCCATTCATCCAACGGCCGAGATTCTTTCTTTAAGAGCAAAGTCTCCGACGGAGCCCTGGAAGCAAGGCATCCATCCCCCAGGACCCCCGACTTCTATAGAAGATAAATAACCGGAGGAGACTCTTCCTCTCCATCCGCTCGGCATTTCTTTCGTAATTTATTCTCAGATCCAATTATTCTTCTCGATGGCGAATCAGGGCGAGGCCTCCTCTTCCGATTCGTAAGATGTTTGATTTCGTCTGGTTTTCTTTCGTTCCTTTGTCTAGGGTTATTTTTTTCTTAAATAAAAAAAATTAATCGCAGCAAGGGCACGAAGAGGGATTTCAGTACTGCGATCCTGGAGAGGAAGAAGGCCCCGAATCGGTTGATCGTGGACGAGGATAATAATGACGACAATTCGGTGGTCTCGTTGCACCCAGAGACGATGGAAAAGCTGCAGCTTTTCCGTGGCGACACGATCCTGCTGAAGGTATTGGTGCTGGTATTTGTGGTCGTAATTGTTTTTTGAAATTCTTGAAGGTATTGTTTTTTAGATTTTGGGTAAGCTAGTGTTTTGTTGTGGGGATTGGTGCGATAGGGTTACTGAAGGTTTGGACCTTAGCGAATTACTGCGGAGTTTAAAATTTTTGCGGGCAGAAGTTAGAACCTGTTGGAGGATTTTCGGAAGATTATTATTTTTTTTTCGAAATATTTATTTTTCTTGATGTCTTCGTTAAGTAGTTGAATCTGTTGATCAATATTTAAGCACCTTCATCACTAATGAATAAATTATACAGAATCCGTTTTCTTGGATAGCTGAAGGAGGATGGGTTTCTTACGAGTTACAGAGACCTTAACTCGTTTTTTCATATCTCCTAGGAATTAGGGTTTCGTTCTGGTATCTTCATTGCTGATGAAATTGCCAATCCTCAAAAATTACATGTGGGATTCTTCTATTTTTTTTAAAAGGAAATTCAGAGATCAATGGGTTTTGTTTCGATGCATTTGTTGCTGATTTTTGGTTGTGCGGTACAACTGTCTAAATTTTTTACTTGTTAATTGAATAATTTTAGGGCAAAAAAAGGAGGGATACCATTTGCATCGCTCTTGCTGATGATGCATGCGAGGAGCCTAAGATAAAGATGAACAAGGTTGTTAGATCCAATCTCAGAGTGAGGCTTGGCGATGTTGTTTCTGTCCATCAGTGCCAGGATGTGAAGTATGGGAAGCGTGTCCATATACTTCCCATAGATGATACCATTGAAGGCGTTACTGGAAACTTGTTTGATGTATTTTTGAAGCGTAGGTTTATTTTCCATTTCACACCAATCTATTTTATATTTTTTCTAAATTTAAAATCATTCAATTTTAGTCTTTTCTTTTCTACAAATGTTTGCCTGATGATGTTGACTTCTGATGGTTATTATTATCGAATTTATGTGAATTACATTTAATCAACTCAGTATAATTTAGGATGCTGTTGCATTAATGCATGGCCTGCATTTTGCTTTTGGCATATATGCAACATGATGATTTTTACAAGTTTATATGACTGCTATCTGTCTAGCAATTATTTAACCTTCTGAGTGGAGTCAGCATGATTACTTAAAATGATTTTACCACTATATCAAAAAAAAAAAAAAATGCCACCCTTTTGCTATTATGTATGCCTTTCCTAGTGGCAAATATCCCCTCCTCCTGCGAAATATCTGCCCCATCCTATTAATTGATCTGGAGCCCACTGGTGTTCACCAATGCAGGGAGACAACTTGTGGGTGATTTTAGTGGGATGTTGATTCCTATGGGTTCTTGTTGTTTTGTATAAAAGTCATGCTAAAATACTATCAGGGATGAAAATTTTCCACCAGATAGTGCTTGAAAACCACTGAGCATCAAATATGATTGCCCCTATATGCTATCATGCTTTGCTGACTGTAGTTAAATTGCTTGTGATATTTCCTGAACTTTTCCCTAGCCCAATGATTACATGGGAGGGAGAGGAGTAGTTGCCTATAGCAATTCACATTGATGGGAGACCTAACATGTCTGGAGTATATTTGCAATGCTTATTTGGTTGTTTATGATGGCATTCATTTAAGTGTAATCAACTTATGAGATAGAACTTGCAGATGCAATTTATACTGTTTATATGAGGGTGAGCCAATATAAGGTTTGCCCCATTGTGACCTCGAGGACATGGATTTGAAGCATGAAAATAGCCTTTTTGCAATGAGAGGCTAAGGCTACATACATTTAACCCTTGTAGAACTCACAATGGTGAGTCTCATGCATAGGGCTATCCATTTTTAACTTATTTTGCGTATATTCAGTTTTGAGTATGTGGTAAAACGAATGGCTGATTTTGAAGGTAGGGATGAAAGTGTATTAGATAATATCTATCCGGATTTGTTTTCATATTCGAATCTATCCAAATATGGATACAAATTTGAGCATCTAACTCATTTATATTTGTATTCATATCCATCAAAGAAAGAAAAGTATGGATATGGATAGACAATTATTCAATCTATATTCGAGTGTTCAATTCTGCTTGCAATCCTATTTAATCTCAAATAGTATGCATGAAATTTTGAGGAAAGTAAGTAACCATTATTAACATAGTATTGATTTAATTTACCTTTCACTTGGTGATATCTTATATTGGATGATTATGAACTAGCCAACTTATTTTTGTATTTATATCCATTTCAATATTTGATTTTTATTAATATCAATTTAAAACAAATATTGGTATGAGTTTTTATATATGCTAATATTTGTATCTGCATCTGCATTCATCAAACAAAAATGATATAATATTTAGTTTCACCCCAATTTGAAGATGATTATTATGGTTTAAAATTAAATAAGATACAAGAAGAAAGGTGGAGATTTTTAAGGAGATAGAATTGTTGAATGGCTGGTGGGATCGATTTTTGAGATATATCTGTGGTAAGTTATTAATGAGTTTGTTAATTTAAGGGTAGGAATGGCACCGGTAGTTGAGACTTTGTAGAAAAACCATTTTAAATGGTGCATAGTAGTAAGGAAAGAAAAATCTATCGTAAGTAGTTTAGAACTAGCCATAATGATTTATTCCATCCTAAAGGTAGAGATATACTAGTTGAGGTAGGACCAAGGAGAATTTGTATGCATGTCTTTTGGTAAGTTCAAATTAACTTATCCTATCCTCGAAGGTTTGTTATTATTAGTTGAATCTTAAATCCTATTACTGTCAAGTGTAACTTGCTTGTGATAATTGTTGATTATTCTTTATCTGGTGTGTCAGCTCTACTAAAGGGTCCCTTTCTAATTTTTGACCACCTAATTGAGGAAATATTACACATAAAAGGATGAATGAGTGATTTCAGCCTTGGTAGGACGGAGGCCGTCTCGATTGTCCCAAAGAGATTATGGGATTAGTCTCAGCCATCTTATCCCGTCTCATCTAGGCCATAATACATTATAATGCTAATTTTAAATAGATGTAATTTATTATAAAAATATTATTGTTGAAGTTCAAATATGTTTAAAAATTAAATAAAATACTAAAGCTTTACATATATACACACGCACGTATATATTTTTAAAGAAGAAAACATCCAAAATAAGTATAAGGGCGCCTGATTGGATTTGGGACTAGATGGGATATGGGTTGTTTCGTTTCATGAAAAAATTAGAATACCTCTATTCCACAAGATTTAAAACCTTTGATGAATTCTTTGTGAATTTTGCTTTCTCTTTTGCAATCATTGGCAAAAGGAAATTCAATGATGCTTTTGAGCTTGCATGTGCATGGAAAGCGAGCTTGTGTTAGCAATGTGCTTATTATTTGATGTTCTATATTCTTAAATAACTTACTGCTCAACCTTAAAATATAGAGGAACAATTCAAGGGTATAAATGACATATTCTGTTGACTTTTGTTATTTGGGAAGCTAGAAATGAACATATCTCAAAGGAGATCGTTTGATGAGGGATATGGCGAAGATTTCTAGTATTTCTTTTTTTTACTGGTACTAATGTTGTTACAAAATATTAGACGCACTTAAGTACAAAGGGCTCTTGCAGCCTAAGCGTAATGTGCAAAATGTAAGAGTATGTTTGAGCGAAGCAAGGCGCACGTTTTTGAAATAAATAGCGAATTAATTTACATAAGTAAGATTTATAATATATAATAGAAAAAATCTAAAAAAATTATACTCAAGTCATCTAAGCCTTTTCCCAACTACATGGGGTTGCTACATGAATTTGACTCTTTCGCTTTGCTTTATTCAGGACTAAGTCAACACTCAAATTACAAATAGCTATATCTCTCTTAATTTTTTCGTTCATATTAGTTTAGGTCTACTTCTACCTCTATCATTATCATAAACTGTTAAAAGATCACTCTTTCTAACTAGAGCATTTAAATGTTTTCGTTGTATATGTCTAAACCATCGTAGTCGGTTTTCTCTCATTTTATCTTCGATTGAAGCTACTCCTATCATTTCTCATATATGTTTATTTCTAATTCTATTTTTTAAAGTTTACCACATATCCATCTTATCATGCGTATTTCTGTTACATTTAATTTACTCATATTATTTCAGTATTGCCTAACACTCTGTTTCATATAGCATAGCTGGTCTAATAGCGATTTTATAAATTTTTTCTTTTAATTTTAATGGAATGCTCCGATCATACAATACTCACGATGCACTCCTTCACTTAATCCATCCTGCTTTAGTTCTATGATTTACATCTTTACCTATTTCACTTCTTGCTCGATAATTGATCCCAAATACCTAAATTTTTTACTTGGTATCTTTTGGCTTGCAATTTTCACTCTCTTCATTTGTATTTCTACTTTCACTAAAATTACATTTCATGTATTCAATTTTAGTTCTATTATTCTTGAAACCTTTAGATTCTAAAGCTTCTCTTCAAATTTCTAGCTTAGTATTTACTCTAGGTTTAGTTTTATCAATCAATATTATAAAAAAAGCTAAATAATAATAATAATAATAATAATATATTTAGCCTATTAGTTCAATGAAAAGCCTTCTCTTTTTTAGTTGAATTATGTAGTCCCTTGATGTATTTTCTTCTTTTTCTCGTATAACATAAATTTTGGTGTTTCTTCTCTTTGTCTTTCAATTTTTAGCTTTGTTACAGGGTAAAAAAAAAATTTGTTTATAGGATAGTGTATCATAAAGTTAATACAGTCTGATAAACATGATAGACTTAAAAAAAATTACAAATATAGCTTATGAAAACTAGCATGCTTTTTTTTGCGTCTTAAATCAAATCAAAAGCATGTGCATTTTTTACCTCATGTGCTTCTAAATGAAGGCGCCTTGCTTATGGTATAAGAGGCACATAGCTCTTGACACTTTGTGCCTAGCACCTTATATGAACTTTTGACAACACTAGCTGATACTCAATATTTTGACCATCTTTCGGAAGCCATATATTTGTTGAGTACTATGCAGTATCCCAAAAGGCTATTTGTTGCCTTTCTGACCTAACAACTTTCTTGAGCCTAGTTTTGAATTTGTCCTTCCACTATTAGTTTGCTGATAGGGATTAAGGGATATAAGAGTTCTTGTGAGTAACCAGTGGGTGTGAGATTTCTCATTTTCTGGTCTGGCCAAGGAGATTGCAGTTTTAGTAAGTTAGAACTTAGAGCGTTCAATGCTTTTCTTTATTCCCCTTCACACACACACACACATGCGCACACAAAAAGGAAAAAAATTGAAAGAATCTGAACAATTTTTCTTGTTTGGAATGTGGTTTATGTGTGATTTGATATTGATTTGCAAGGCATCATTTATTTAAAATGAATGTTATCGAGCATTTATTTTGATATATGGGCATGATGTTGGTTGCAGCCATTGGATTTGTTTTGCTTTGAACGCATCTTTAGTTCATGTGATTCTGTATTGTGTATCTTTCTCTTTCTGAAAGTAATGTATATTATCATTGTTTTTTTTTTTTTTTTTTTTTGGGGGGGGGGGTGCGATTGTGATGCATTGTGCAGTCAGTAATTATTGTTAATTCTTAATAAAGTTATTTTGGCAGCGTTCATTGGCCTTTTGTACTTGCTAGATGTTTTATCTTGACCTTCTATTTTCCCATATGTTTTGCAGCATATTTCCTGGAGGCATATCGCCCTGTAAGGAAAGGGGATTATTTCCTCATTAGAGGTGGAATGAGAAGCGTAGAATTTAAGGTTATAGAAACCGACCCACCAGAGTATTGTGTTGTTTCCCCAGACACAGAGATCTTTTGTGAGGGAGAGCCTGTGAAAAGAGAGGATGAGGAAAGACTTAATGAGGTGGGATACGATGATGTGGGTGGTGTGCGAAAACAGATGGCTCAGATTCGAGAATTAGTTGAGCTTCCACTAAGGCACCCACAACTTTTCAAGTCCATTGGTGTAAAACCACCAAAAGGTATCTTGCTTTATGGACCTCCTGGTTCTGGGAAGACACTTATAGCCAGAGCAGTTGCAAATGAGACTGGTGCATTTTTCTTCTGTATCAATGGCCCTGAAATTATGTCAAAACTAGCTGGAGAAAGTGAAAGCAATCTTAGGAAGGCTTTTGAAGAAGCTGAGAAAAATGCACCATCAATTATTTTTATTGATGAGATTGACTCCATTGCTCCTAAGAGGGAGAAAACTCATGGGGAAGTTGAGAGGCGTATTGTTTCTCAACTCTTGACATTAATGGATGGTTTGAAATCTCGTGCACATGTAATCGTCATAGGTGCCACCAATCGGCCGAACAGTATTGACCCAGCTCTTAGAAGGTTTGGGAGGTTTGATAGGGAAATTGACATTGGTGTGCCAGATGAAGTTGGACGCCTGGAAGTTCTTCGCATTCATACCAAGAACATGAAGCTTGCTGAAGATGTAATACCATTGATTATTCCTTGAGTTTTTGCTGTTCTTCCTGTTTCTCAATGTTTCTCTCTAGTTCATAGTAGCAATTGATGTTCTTTTGCTTACACAGGTTGATTTGGAAAGAATTGCCAAGGACACGCATGGGTATGTCGGGGCTGATCTGGCTGCTTTGTGCACGGAAGCTGCTCTTCAGTGCATACGGGAAAAAATGGACATCATTGACTTAGAAGATGAAAACATAGATGCTGAGATACTGAACTCTATGGCTGTTACTGATGAACATTTCAAGACTGCTCTTGGAACCAGCAATCCCTCTGCGCTCCGTGAAACAGTAAGTGACTTGTTTTTTTTTTTTTTTCTCCAAGCATCTGCAATAATTAAGGTCAGTACTAATATGGTTGAATTACAATTTGTTGCCTCTGATGAGCAGGTTGTTGAAGTGCCCAATGTCAGCTGGGATGATATTGGTGGTCTTGAGAATGTCAAGAGGGAACTGCAAGAGGTATCTAGAAGAAATGCTCTTCTTGTCATTCTAGCAATCAACCATATTTCCTTACTAATGTTCCTTTTTTATGGGGTTCTTTTTTTGCCCTTTTTAAACAGACCGTTCAATATCCAGTTGAACATCCTGAGAAGTTTGAAAAATTTGGCATGTCGCCTTCAAAGGGAGTCCTGTTCTATGGACCTCCTGGTTGTGGGAAAACCTTGTTAGCCAAGGCAATTGCTAATGAATGCCAAGCAAACTTTATCAGTGTCAAGGGTCCTGAACTTTTGACTATGTGGTTTGGTGAGAGTGAAGCCAATGTTCGAGAAATCTTTGACAAGGCTCGCCAATCTGCACCATGTGTCCTCTTTTTGATGAGCTTGATTCCATTGCTACCCAGGTTTGTTTTGACATGCATAACTGGTTTATAACTTTTTGTTCTTTTTTTGATTTTTTTAATTATATATATTTTTGGGTATTGCAGAGAGGAAGCAGTGTCGGAGATGCAGGAGGTGCTGCTGATAGGGTTCTCAATCAGCTCTTGACAGAGATGGATGGCATGTCTGCCAAGAAAACTGTTTTTATCATAGGGGCAACCAACAGGCCTGACATCATAGACCCAGCATTGCTTAGGCCAGGTCGTCTTGACCAGTTAATTTACATTCCCTTGCCAGATGAGGCCTCTCGTTACCAGATATTTAAAGCTTGCCTAAGGAAGTCTCCTGTTGCAAAAGATGTGGACCTTGGGGCTCTTGCCAAGTACACTCAAGGCTTTAGTGGGGCAGATATCACAGAAATTTGCCAACGTTCTTGTAAATACGCTATTAGAGAAAATATTGAGAAGGTAAATTTCAGACTTGGTTCTAATTAGAGCAACTTCGTATGCATTGCAAGGACTGCTTCACTTATGAGGTTGACTAAAGTTGCATTTTCCTGTTATCTTTGCTCATTGAGGATTTTTTTTTTTGCATGATGCACGTGATACTACTTAGTATTCTGAATATATGGAACGTTATATTGATGTACAAACCCAGCCTTATCCTATTAATTTGCTATCTACATTGCAGTTGATCTTCTTTTATGCCAAATCCTGCGAAATCCTGCAATTACATTACACTATCCCTATCTGATTCTCCCTTTTTGATCCTAGATATTTGTTTCAACTGTTCTCTCTCTCTCTCTCTCTCTCTCTCTCTCATATGCGCGCACATGCACATGACAATTCGAATTCTGAGTCTTATATTTTAGTTCTCTGAATTGTTTGTCAAATATATGAGGACATGGTTCATGTGTTTGGTTCATGCATTGTTTTCTTTTGAGAGGATGTCTATGCATAAAACCTGTGATATTTGAGGATCTAATGCATATATTTTTCGAATTCTGTAGGATATTGAAAGGGAGAGGAGGAGGAGCGAAAATCCGGAGGCTATGGAGGAAGATGATGCTGATGAAGTTGCAGAGATCAAAGCTGTTCATTTTGAAGAGTCGATGAAGTTTGCCCGGAGGAGTGTTAGTGATGCTGACATCCGAAAATATCAGGCTTTTGCGCAAACTTTGCAGCAATCAAGGGGCATTGGAAGCGAGTTCCGTTTCTCAAATCAGTCGGACACTGGAGCTGGGACTGTTGGATCTGATCCGTTTGCTACATCAGGTGCTGGAGCCGATGATGATGATCTATACAGTTAAAGTTATGAATCTGTATTCATGTACCACGTTCCTTTGGCTCATCTGGATACATGGTGAAGATATTAAATTATTTTTAGGGCAATGGTTGTAGAACTTGCCGGGCTCAACTGCGTTTTCAGAAACATTATGCATGGCCCATCTGGGCCTACAAAACCAATGCGTTAAATTGTTTTTGTTTTATATCAACTTTATGCATTCTTCTATAATTTTAAGATTTATTAGATACTTCTCTGTTTTAAAATTTTCCCATATAGCTTCTGAAACAGTGGGCTGATTGGTGGGATAAAATTTGTGGTCGTCTATAATTCTGTCTTTTCTCTGTTTTAAAATGTGCACGGTTTAATCTGTCTGATATTAGAACAAAGTGAGATATGGTAATATGACCTATACCGTTCTCGGTGGAATGCAGTTAGCTGGAGTCCATAACTTCTGAAACAATGGGCTCATTGGTGAGATGAAATATGCACTCTTTGTCGAGTCATCCTGTCATAGAAAGCAAATGGAAAGCTCAGGTATTTATGGTCGTCTATGATGTATGACTTCAGGCAGTTGATTTTTCCGTTGTATAACTTTGGCAGGTCAGGTGCGGCAGATTGTGCCGTATTTGATATGTTTACAGTAGTTGATCGTGAAAAAAAAAAAAAAACATTGATTTCGCATCGCTCAAAGTAACAGAGTCCCAGCTTTCCTAGGTTAAATTCAATTTTGAGATGACGTTCACTTGTCATCTTTTAGAGATTGTTTGCGAAGGGAATAAAAGAGGAAGTGATGGAAATGGCAAAAAAAAAAAAAAAAAAAAAAAAGAGCATGCATTACTTTGTTTGGAGGGTAACTGATTTTTTTAAAATAAATTTATTAACTCTTAAATCAGGAGTAATATGGGAAGAAAAAAAATTAAGTTAAATTTTTTTTCATGTTACTTCTCAAATCAGAGTAACATGAAAAAAAAAATTTAACTCTCAAATCAGAAGTAACATGAAAAAAATATTTAAGTTATATATTTTTAAAAAATTAAAATATTTTTTATTTTTTACTTTCCATTTTTTTTTTTTTTTTATTTTTGAAATCATCGTTCACTAGAATTTTTAAAACTCATCAAGGCAATACTGTGAAAGTTTAAGACCGGTCTCAATCTGATAAATTTTTGAAGGAATATAATTACTATATATATATATATATATATATAAATAAAAACAAGTTAATCAATATTATTATTATTATTTTTAATTTAGAGAAAAAGAGCAAATCTTTCATTTCTTTTTTTTCTTTTATATATATATATATATATATAAACAAGTTAATCAATACTATTATTATTATTATTATTAATTTAGAGAAAAAGAGCAAATCTTTCATTTCTTTTTTTCTTTTATTATATATATATATATATAAACAAGTTAATCAATACTATTATTATTATTATTATTTTTAATTAGAGAAAAAGAGCAAATCTTTCATTTCTTTTTTTTCTTTTATTATATATATATATATATATATATATATATATATATAATCAAAACAAGTTAATCAATACTATTTTTATTATTATTTTTAATTTAGAGAAAAGAGCAAATCTTTCATTTCTTTATTTTATTTTATTTTTACTTTTTTTTCCCTTCCTTCCCTTTGGATCAGAAAACCACCATTGAGGATGAGGATGATGTGACTAAAGATGTTCATGTACAATTGGCATTAGTGGTTGATGACGCTGATCACCCTCCTGGACGTTGGGAACGGAGGCTCTTCTTCTTCACCGGTTGCTTACAAAGAAGTCCCAAGACCAGAGAAGGTTCTCGGTGGGACCCTCGACGCCCAAGTTAGTGACAGAAGTCACAGTAGAGAAGGAGCTCGAGAGAGCTCTCGAGGAGGGAGAGGTCTTAGAAGGATCAGGTAGTTCCTTTGAGAGTTCGGGCATAAGTGTGTAAAATGAGTGTTAAAATGTGCGTTACCCGGTTTTCGACGTAATTTACCCTTTTATAGGGGTTGACGCTGGCACCATACGTGGGTTTTCGTGAAGGCAGAAGGTCTGCTGAGCCGTTGCGTGAATCTGGCTGGTTGGTGGGTTACGTCCCATCAGCAGCCAGGCTGTTGGGGGCGCACGTCTGACGTTATCGGGTGGCGCGCGTCAGAGAGGTGGTTTTTTGAACCGTTGGGGCTGATCTGCAGGAACCGGGGGGTCCCGTCTTGTCAGGGCCGAGCTGGGTCGACCAGAGATGGCCGGGGCCCGTCCAGCCGGCAAGGCAGTGCCGGGGCGGAGCCGAATCGGCGGACTTGGAGACGCCGGGCCGAGTCGGGGCCGATGGCCCGATCGGGGGCCGGGGCTGATGGCCTTGGCCGACTCGGCGGGACAGGGGACGCCGGGGCTGAGTGGCCGGCCAGGGTGGCTTTGGCCGACTCGGTGGACCGGAGACGCCGGGGCGAGTCGGGCCGGCCGGGGACGGCCTTGGCCGACTCGGCGGGACGGGGGACGCCGGGGGCCGAGTCGGGCTGGCCAGGGATGGCCTTGGCCGACTCGGCGGGACGGGGGACGCCGGGGCCGAGTCGGGCCATCCAGGATGGCCTGGCCGACTCGGCCGACAGGGGACGCCGAGGCGAGTCGGGCTGGCCAGGGATGGCCCTGGCCGACTCGGTGGAGCTGGAGACGCCGGGGCCGAGTCGGGCCGTCCAGGGATAGCCTTGGCCGACTCGGCGGGACAGGGGACGCCGGGACCGAGTCGGACCGGCCAGGGATGGCCTTGGCCGACTCGGCGAAGCTGAGACGTCGGGGCCGTGTCGGGCTGGCCAGGGATGGCCTTGGCCAACTCAGCGAAGCTAGAGACGCCGGGGCCGAGTCGGACTGGCCAGGGATGGCCTTGGCCGACTCGGCGGGACAGAGGACGCCGGGGCTGAGTCGGACCGGCCAGGGATGGCCCTGGCCGACTCGGCGAAGCTGGAGACACCGGCCGAGTCGGGCTGGCCAGGGATGGCCCTGGCCGACTCGGCGGAGCTGGAGATGCCGGGGCCGAGTCGAGCCGTCCAAGGATGGCCTTGGCCGACTCGGCGGGACAGGGGACGCCGGGGCCGAGTCAGACATCCAGGGATGGCCCTGGCCGATTCGACGAGCTGGAGACGGGGCCGAGTCGGGCTGGCCAAGGATTGCCTGGCCGACTCGGCGGAGCTGGAGATGCCGGGGCCGAGTCGGGCCAGCCTGCTTGGAGAAGTAGGGGCCGCCTGGGTGGTGCCGGGGCCGGCTAGCTTGGACACGCCGTGACCGGCTGGGAATGTGCCAGGGCCGCCTGGCTTGGAGACGCCGGGGTCGGCTAGGAATGTGCCGGGGCGCCTAGCTTGGAGAGGCCGGGGCTGGCTAGCTTAGAGGCCGGTCTTGGTAGGTGTCGGCCTTTGATGTGCCGGCCTTGGAGGCCGGCGTTGGAGGCTAGCGCTGGGGCCGACGCTAGAGGCCGACGCTGGAAGACCGTCGCTGGAGGCCGGCACTGGCGGCTGGCGCTTGAGTATATCGGCCTTTGGCCAGCGCTGGAGGCTGACGCTGGGGGCCAACGCTGGAGGTCGTCGCTGGAGGCCAGCGTTGGCGGCTGGCGCTGGAGGCCGACGCTGGCGGCCGGCGCTGGAGTCTATCGGCCTTTGGGGCCGTCCAAAAAATTTTATTTTTCATGGGGTCAACTGGCCCCATCAAATGCCCCCCACACTCCTTGAGCTTGCATGCCCCGCATTGGCTAAGCGAAAGGAGTGTAGAACTTTTACCTTGGCACCTTGCGCTGCCTTGGATGGACGTCTGCGTGCCTTCTTCGGCTAGCTGAGGGTGGCCAGTAATCCTCTCCCAACGCGGGGTCTGGAAGTCTTTCGAACCCAGGAGGGTGACCTGAGAGCTGAGAGCGTTAGGCTCCTTTTGAACTGCCTGGGGGTGAGAGAACGCTGCGAGGGGCGACTCACGGGGTATGGGGCCTTTAGGGTTTTAACCAACTCGGGGGCACCGCCGTGCCGGGGGTCGAGTGGTGTCCCGTGGGCCGCAATGCCAGTGAGCTCCCTTTGAACCAGCTTGGGGGTTTGTCTACCCCCAGGAAACTCCATTGATTGGAATCCGCAGGTCTTGAGCTTGAGGGTGCCGACACGGAGCCGGTCTCGTTGCCGACGCGGAGGATCTTTAGTGCCGACGCGGAGTCGGTCTTTGGTGCCGACGCGGAGTCGGTCTTTGGTGTCGACGCGGAGTCGGTCTTTAGAGCCGACGCGGAGTCGGTCTTTGGTGCCGACGCGGAGTCGGTCTTTGGTGCCAATGCGGAGTTGGTCTTTGGTGCCGACGCGGAGCCGGTCTTCGTCGCCGACGCGGAGCTGGTCTTTGTTGCCAACGCGGAGTTGGTCTTTGATGCCGACGCGGAGTCGGTCTTTGGTGCCAACGCGGAGTTGATCTTTGGTGCCGATGCGGAGGTCTTTGGTACCAACGCGGAGTTGGTCTTTGGTGCCGACGCGGAGCCGGTCTTCATCGCCGACGCGGAGCCGATCTTTGTTGCCAACGCGGAGTTGGTCTTTGGTGCCGACGCGGAGTCGGTCTTTGGTGCCAACCGCGAGTCGGTCTTTGGTGCCGACG
>UESW01004549.1:543774-657151 GCA_900491605.1 Calamus simplicifolius | reverse complement strand
TGATGCATGTCAGTTTGGAAAACAAACGAGAAGTTCTTTTAAATCTAAAAATGTTGTTTCAACTTCTAGGCCATTAGAGCTACTTCACATGGACCTTTTTGGACCAACTAGAACCACAAGTCTAGGAGGAAAGAAATATAGTCTTGTGATAGTAGATGATTACTCTAGATTCACTTGGGTAATGTTTTTAGCTCACAAAGATGAGACTTTCTCGATATTCCTGAAATTCTTCAAGAAAGTAACAAATGAGAAAAACACTACCATAGTGTCTCTAAGAAGTGATCATGGAACTGAATTTAAAAATCACTTATTTGAAAGTTTTTGCAATAAAAATGGTAGTAATCATAATTTTTCTGCACCAAGAACCCCTCAACAAAATGGAGTAGTTGAAAGAAAAATAGAACTCTAGAAGACATGGCCCGTACCATGCTATGTGAAAGTAAACTCCCGAAATACTTTTGGGCGGAAGCTATTAACACAGCATGTTACATCCTAAATAGAGCATTAATAAGACCTATTTTAAAGAAAACACCTTATGAATTATGGCATGATAGAAAACCCAACATTAAATATTTCATGCATTTGGTTGTAAATGTTTTATTCATAATAATGGTAAAAATAACTTAGGTAAATTTGATACAAAATCTGATGAAGGAATATTCTTAGGTTATTCAACAACTAGTAAAGCATATAGAGTGTTCAATAAGGAAGTTTAATTGTTGAAGAATCTATTCATGTAGTTTTTGATGAATCTTTAGCATCAAGTTCCAAAGGATTGATGATGAGAAAGATACAAACATTCTCGAAAACAATCTTGAAAAACTTAATATTGATGTATCTTCAGATCATGAACAAGAAGCTAAAGATAATGATTCGCCTAATGCTGATGTTATTAATACTAATCATAATGATGTAGATCTACCAAGAGATTGGAGATACGCTTATAGTCATCCCAAGGAATTGATTATAGGTGATCCATCTCAAGGAATAAGAACTAGATCATCTATGAGAAATATTAGTAATCACCTTGCATTTGTTTCTCAAATTGAACCTAAAATCATTGAAGAAGCTGAAAAAGATAATAATTGGATGTTAGCTATGCAAGAAGAATTAAACCAATTCACTAGAAATAATGTATGGACATTAGTGGAAAGACCTAAAGATCATTCTGTTATAGGATCAAAATGGGTTTTTAGAAATAAACTAGATGAAAATGGCATAGTAATTAGAAACAAAGCTAGATTAGTTGCAAAAGGATATAATCAAGAAGAAGGTATTGATTTTGATGAAACCTTTGCACCTGTAGCTAGATTAGAAGCCATTAGGCTATTACTTGCATTTGCATGTCACATGAACTTTAATTTATTTCAAATGGATGTCAAAAGTGCATTTTTAAATGGATTAATAAATGAAGAAGTATTTGTTGAACAACCATCGGGATTTGAAGATCATGAATTTTCAAATCACGTTTTTAAATTGCACAAAGCTTTATATGGTTTGAAACAAGCACCTAGAGCTTGGTATGATAGACTAAGTAAATTTTTGATTGAAAATGATTTTACAAGAGGAAATGTTGATAAAACATTGTTTTTGAAAAGAAAAGATAAAGATTTACTTGTAGTTCAAATTTATGTTGATGACATTGTATTTGGTGCTACTAACAATCTTCTATGTCAAGAGTTTGCTAAGTTAATGCAGGGAGAATTTGAAATGAGCATGATGGGAGAACTCAATTTCTTCCTTGGACTCCAAATCAAACAAAGCAAAGAGGGAATCTTTATCAACCAAATAAAGTACACAAGAGAAATTCTAAAGAAGTTTGGTATGGAATCAATTAAACCCCTCGGAACACCAATGAGTCCTTCATGCAAGCTGGACAAAGATGAAGAAGGTAAGAAGGTTGATCAAAAATATTATCGAGGTATAATCGGATCCCTACTTTACTTAACTGCAAGTAGACCAGACATAATGTTTGCTGTTTTCTTATGTGCTAGATTTCAGTCTGAACCTAAAGAATCACATTTAATTGCTGTTAAAAGAATTCTTAGATACCTTAGTGGAACAAAAAATGTAGGTTTATGGTATTCTAGAGACTCAACATTAAATCTGATTGCTTATTCTGATTCTGATTATGCTGGATGTAAGTTAGATAGAAAAAGCACAAGTGGTGCATGCCAATTTTTAGGAAGTAACTTAATCTCATGGTTTAGCAAAAAGCAAAATTCGGTTGCATTATCTACTGCTGAAGCAAAATATGTTGCAGCTGGAAGTTTCTGTGCTCAAATCCTATGAATTAAGAGACAACTTGAAGACTATGGTATCACACTTGATAAGACACCTATAAGATGTGATAATACAAGTGCAATCAATCTAACTAAAAATCCAATTCAACACTCAAGAACAAAGCATATTGAAATTAGATATCACTTTATAAGAGAACATGTTGCCAATAATGAAATTTGTCTTGATTATGTGAATACTGAAGAACAACTGGCAGATATATTTACAAAACCCTTAAGTGAAGAGAGATTTTGTTATCTTAGAAGAGAATTAGGAGTTTGTGATCCTTTGGAATAATTTTCTGAAACTCTTAAGAACAACTATCTAGATTTCATCAATTTCTTGAAAAATCTCGATATTCAATAAGGAAATCTATCTAGATCTTGATTCATTGTTTCCTCAATTGCTAAGGAACTAGAGTTGTAATAACTGCTAAAATCCTTGGAAATCTGTTGGAAATGCCCACAATTGGTATTATGGAATATCGCATGATGATAGAAGTGGTGCATTGTCAAGAATGTTAGGGAGGGATGTAACCGAGTTTGAGGAAATTCTTGCTAATCAATTAAAATCTGGAGCTCAGGTTACTACACAACATATGTGGAAGAATTTTATTCCCCAAAATTGGTAGATTTGAGTACGTCTCGGAGCGAGACATTCTTTTGATGGATTGTATTATAACTAGAAGGTCAGTCAACCTAGCTGGCATGATGATTGGTTATATGGCAGAGGCTGCTACAAAGAAAAGATCTACACTACCATATGGTATGGTTCTGACATTGATCTTTAGAAGCCAAGGTGTGCTAATTATGGATAATGAACCCTAAGGAAATTAAGGCACACTGACTATTATAGTATTTCTACTATTCATTGGAAGGGCTTCAAGAAGTTAAATGGTATCTGGATGAAAGGAGGACGAGAAGAAAGAGCTGAGAGAGATAGAACTGAAGAGGCCAGAGTAGAAGATATCCCTGGACCATCCACTGCGGGACCATCAGTCCCTGATCCATTTATTGCGGGACCATCTACAGCTGGACCTTCAGAAGCTGGACCGAGCACAGTTCCCTCTCCTCCACATCTGTCTGTTACTGCTTCTGGGAGATTCTCTGATGAGCAGATTGGTCAGTTGAGAGCCTTGCTTACTGAATATGATAGTCAGAGATCTCATGAGATTAATCAATTAAAAGAAGACTTCAATCAGCTAAAAGAAGAACTTAACTCGAGACTTGACATGATTTCCTTTTCCATAAGAAATTCTGTTGAATCCTTTGGTGTTGAACTTCACAAAATCTTTGAAGGATGGAAGGCATTGCTGATGGCTCAGGATCTTATGTTCATGCAACTGGTCAACTGAAGAAGGACATTGACCTTGCAGTCTCACATATTGAAGCTTGTCTTGAAAATTTTAAGAAATCTCAAAAAGATGATGTAATGGAAATCATAGGTCACTTGAAGAAAATTGTATTCAAACATATCTGACTTTGATTTTGATTTTGATACTCTTTTGTATCTTAGGTTCTCCAGGTTTACTTTATCTTGATAGTTTGTATTTAGGAATTTTGAGTATCTAATGTATCTCACTTTGGAATGTACTTGAATCAACTTATGTAATGTTTCTTACTTATGTAATGCAATTACACATTTTCAAATCTGTCTATGATTGACTGCTTGAATTCCTATGTCTTATTGAACCAACAATTTTTCTCTAATAACTTTCTTTATCTAATACTCTCCTTATTGCTGATAACAAAAAAGGGGGAGAGATGGTTGAATATGCAAAAAAAAAAGACTTGAAATTTTAATGAGAGATGGTTGAATATGCAAAAATAAAGAAAGAAAGGGGGAGAAATGATTGTTTATGCAAAAAGAAAGAGACTTGAAATTTTAATCAGTTCAATTAAAATTCAATTTTTATATATAGGGGAGCTATTCAATGCAGAGGGAGCTTAACAACAAGCTTAATTAATAATTTTCTGTACATTTAGTTTAAATATTCATAATTGATGGCTTATATAGAACTCATGCATAATTTTAAAAGTTCACTTTGAATATTGGCATCAAATCCTTCATTAAAAATGTTTTAAGCTTTAAAATGACTATAATCTTTAGTTCGAATGAATTTTTTGAATGCATATACTCAAAGTTTTTGTTATCATCAAAAGGGGGGAGATTGTTGACCCAATTGATGATTTTGATGATTAACAAAACTATTTGAGTATAACAATTGAAGGCTCTAATGATTTTGATTAAGTTTTTCAGATTATAAGTCGATTGAATGATCAAAATCAGAAGTTAAATCTTGTTCTAGATCGAATTTAATGTCTAGGTAAGATTGCAGACATTAGAGTCGACTCCGAGAATCACAGAGCCGACTCCAGTATCTGGCACGGAAGTTAAAGTCGACTCCGAGACTGTTAGAGCCGACTCCAACAGAAAAGACAGAACGTTGATTTTTCTGGCCCCGACTTAGAGTCGACTCCGGGTCTGTTAGAGTCGACTCCAGAAAAGTTTCTTGTCGACCCCAGAAAAGTCAGAGACGACTCCAGAATTAACGGATTAAAGTGTTTCGAGTTAGAGCCGACTCCAGAAAAGTTAGAGTCGACTCCAACCCACCTGGAACGAAAAAATCAAATTGCCAGATCAGCTCTAACGGTAATATTTCTATTTTACTTTATTTCTAACGGATATATTTTGTTGCAAGGTACACTCCAACGGATAGTTTTCTTCCAAAAATGGTTTGAAAGAAATCTATAAAAGGGAAGACTATCATTCAAAAACAAGAACGAAAAACAAAGAAGAAAAATGGAAATAGAGAAATCCCAATTCAAAATCCGAAAAAGAGAGAGCCTGAATCTCAAGAGAAAAACTTCTAGCTCAAATCCACTCCACTCCAAAAAGCTCAAGAGAAATCCAAGGCATTCAAATAAAAGTTTTGGTGGATTTCCCAAATTGGAGAAAGAGGATCAGTTTCTTGCTTTTCAATCCTTCTCAACTGCTTCAACTGTGAAGAATCGGAGCTGAGGCTTGATTCAATCTAGCAAGGAGAAGAAGAAAAGCTCAAAAGCCAACCAACTACAAATCAGGCTTTTCTAAACCTTGTTCATTTACTTGATTATTTGCTCATTGAGGAGCTGTATACTTGAAAAACAATATTTCTTTTGTTTGTGTCTAGTTCAATCTGGGGGATTGAACTAGTGGAGGTAGTCTTACCTCGGTACAAGCTTGGTATAGCTTGTGTTAGGGTTTTTGTGCTGGTGAGCCCGGAAAACCGGCTGGGTTCGTTGTGATCCCGGGAAAACAAAAAGTTTGAGTTGTGAGCTTGTAAAACAACTCGGCTGTAATCAAGGAAGATTATAGTGTGGACCCAAGTGAATCTTGGGAGTGGACGTAGGTGTTGGATACACCGAACCACTATAAATCTTTGTATTTGCCATGTCTCCTTTATCTCTATCTCTATCTCTATCTTATTGATTATATTTTGTTTTGCATCTGCATTCACTTTCACTCACACTAAGCAAACAAATATTTCAAAGGTTTAAATTTTTTTAAAGAACCCAATTCACCCCCCCCTCTTGGGTTGTCATCTAGGCCAACAGCCCTACTGGACAAACTTTTCAATGGCCTTCTTCAACTGGCAGCAATCTTCGGTGTCATGCCCACAATTTTGGTGATACCGGCAGTAAAGCTCTTTGTTGTGGGGGTTTATTGACTTTAGGGACGTGGGCGTTGAAAGTACAGCTCCTCAATCTCTAGCAGGATGTGGAAGATTGGAGCCGTGAGAGGAGTAAACCGCCCCTTAGGAACCAGCGCCTAGGGCCGTTGGTCAAAGCGACTGGGTGGCTCGGGCTGCCGGGATCGTCCCTCAGCTGGTTTCGTGGGGGTTGGCTTCTTATTGGAACTCCTGTCGGCTTCCTTTCTGGACGAGTCAGCCTCGTTGGCACGGATGTACTTCTGGGCCCGGAGGAGGAGGTCGGAATAAGAGCTTGGGGGCTTCTTATCCAGGGAGAAAGTGAAGCGGGACGGAAAGAGTTCTTGCTTCAGCGCTAGGGAGGCCACCGCATCATCGAGATGGTAGACCTCGAGGGCGGCGGTTTTGAACCGGGACATGAAGTCCTGCAGTGACTCTCCTTCCTTCTAGCGGACGGAGAAGAGGCCATCTGCCACCCTTGGGATCCGGCAGCAGGCGTCAAAGTGGGCCAAAAATGCCCTCTCCAGCTTTCGGAAGGAGTCGATGCTGTAAGGGGCAGCGTGAGTGCCATGCACGTGCGGCCTTCCGCAGAGTTGCGGGGAAAGCCTTGCAGAGGAGGGCGTCTGGGGTGCCTTGGATTTGTATCATAGCCTTGTAACTTTCGAGGTGGTCAAGGGGGTCGGTCGTACCGTCGTACGGGTCCACCTGGGGGAAGCGAAATCTCGAGGGAACCGGTTCCTCCAGGATGCGGCGAGTGTAAGGAGGACGAGTCTCGAACTCTTCCTCCGGCTGACGGTTGATCTTCTTGGCGAGCTCATCTAGTCGCCTGTTGCACTCCTCCAGCGTTTCTCCGCCTGGCGGTTGATCGTCGGGGCCCTCCGAGGTGGCTCGGAGGAAGAAGAAGAAGAGGAGGCGGACGGAGATGGAGACGGAAGTCGGGACTTCCGCCTGGGTTCCTCGTGATGATGTGGCATGGGAGGAAATTTGTTGGGGCCGCTGTCAGAGGACCATGGCCGCTTGGAGGGCTCGCGTCGAGGCTTCCTGGGGGAAGCTTGACATCGCCGGTCTCTCGCCGACCGGCCTCCCGCCGGGGGAGCCTCCCCTCGCCGACTGCTGACTAGCGAGGGGAGCAGTTTGATGCTGGGTGGCCACGAACTGTTGTTGCTGGAGGCCGTGGATCATGGCGGTAAGATTCTGGATTTGCTGGGAAAGAGTCGCCAGCCGCTCCGCTGTTTGGACAGCGGCGTCCGGCGGGGGGCAAGCGACCGGAGGGTCGGCAGCAGGAGGATTGGCCTCCTATTGTCTAGCTGGCGGGGAAAGCCCCGCTGGGCAGCTGATGGAGGCGTCCTAAGCACGGGTCACCACCATGGCTTCTGAAAGAAGAGGGGTGATGAAAGATGTAGCTCGGGGAGGACGTTCGCTACTTTTTCTTATGCCCCCCTACCTGGCGCGCCAATCTGATGACGCTTGATCACCCCTCCTGGACGTCGGGAACGGAGGCTCTTCTTCTTCACCGGGTTGCCTGCAAAGAAGTCCCAAGACTGGAGAGGGTTCTCTAGTGGGACCCTCCGACGCCCAAGTTAGTGACAGAGGTCACAGTAGAGAAGGAGCTCGAGAGAGCTCTCGAGGAGGGAGAGGTCTCAGAAGGATCAGGTAGTTCCTTTGAGAGTTCGGGCATCAAGTGTGTAAAATGAGTGTTAAAATGTGCGTTACCCGGTGTTCGACGTAATTTACCCTTTTATAGGGGTTGACGCTGGCACCATCACGTGGGTTTTCGTGAAGGCAGAAGGTCTGCTGAGCCGTTGCGTGAATCTGGGCTGGTTGGTGGGTTACGTCCCATCAGCAGCCAGGCTGTTGGGTGGCGCACGTCTGACGTTGTCGGGTGGCGCACGTCAGAGAGGTGGTTTTTTGAACCGCTGGGCTGATCTGGCGGGAACCGGGGGGTCCCGTCTTGTCAGGGCCGAGCTGGGTCGACCAGAGATGGCCGGGGCCCGTCCAGCCGGCAAGGCAGTGCCGGGGCGGAGCCGAATCGGCGGACTTGGAGACGACGGGGCCGAGTCGGGCCGGCCAGGGATGGCCTTGGCCGACTCGGTGGGACCAGAGACGCCGGGGCCGAGTCAGGCCGGCTGGGGACGGCCTTGGCCAACTCGGCGGGACAGGGGACGCCGGGGCCGAGTCGGGCCGGCCAGGGGTGGCTTTGGCCGACTCGGCGGGACCAGAGACGCCGGGGCCGAGTCGGGCCTGCCGGGGACGGCCTTGGCCGACTCGGCGGGACGGGGGATGCCGGGGCCGAGTCGGGCCGTCCAGGGATGGCCTTGGCCGACTCGGCCGGACAGGGGACGCCGGGGCCGAGTCGGCTGGCCAGGGATGGCCCTGGCCGACTCGGCGGAGTTGGAGACGCCGGGGCCGAGTCGGGCCGTCCAGGGATAGCCTTGGCCGACTCGGCGGGACAGGGGACGCCGGGGCCGAGTCGGACCGGCCAGGGATGGCCTTGGCCGACTCGGCGAAGCTGGAGATGCCGGGACCGAGTCGGGCTGGCCAGGGATGGCCTTGGCCGACTCGGCGAAGCTGGAGACGCCGGGGCCGAGTCGGGTTGGCCAGGGATGGCCTTGGCCGACTCGGCGGGACAGGGGATGCCGGGGCTGAGTCGGACCGGCCAGGGATAGCCCTGGCCAACTCGGCGAAGCTGGAGACGCCGGGGCCGAGTCGGGCTGGCTAGGGATGGCCCTGGCCGACTCGGCGGAGCTGGAGACGCCGGGGCCGAGTCGGGCCGTCCAGGGATGGCCTTGGCCGACTCGGCGGGACAGGGGACGCCGGGGCCGAGTCGGACCGGCCAGGGATGGCCCTGGCCGACTCGGCGAAGCTGGAGACGCCGGGGCCGAGTCGGGCTGGCCAGGGATGGCCTGGCCGACTCGGCGGAGCTGGAGACGCCGGGGCCGAGTCGGGCCAGCCTGCTTGGAGAAGTAGGGGCCGCCTGTGTGGTGCCGGGGCCGGCTAGCTTGGACACGCCGTGGCCGGCTGGGAATGTGCCGGGGCCGCCTGGCTTGGAGACGCCGGGGCCGGCTAGGAATGTGCCGGGCCGCCTGGCTTGGAGAGGCCGGGGCCGGCTAGCTTAGAGAGGCCGGTCTTGGCAGGTGTCGGCCTTTGATGTGCTGGCCTTGGAGGCCGGCACTGGAGGCTGGCGCTGGGGCCGACGCTGGAGGCCGACGTTGGAGACCGTCGCTGGAGGCCGGCGCTGGCGGCTGGCGCTTGAGTCTGTCGGCCTTTGGCCAGCGCTGGAGGCTGGCGCTGGGGGCCGATGCTGGCGGCTGGCGCTGGCGGCTAGCGCTGGAGGCCGACGCTGGCGGCCAACGCTGACGGCTGGCGCTGGAGTCTATCGGCCTTTGGGGCCGTCCAAAAAAATTTATTTTTATGGGGTCATGACCCCAGTGGTCATGGAGGAGGTCATCCCGACTTTGCCGAAAAAGTGGGATAGTTTTATGGAAATCATCCATCCATGTTTGCTCCGAAGTATATATATATATATATATTTGACGTACTAAGCTCGGGTTTATTATCTCGCAACCCAACACCCGATGATTTTGGTCGAACGAACGCTGCTGCTTATCGCTGAGAGAGCATCGCTAAAGATCGTGCTACCCGGTCGATTTTGCCCTGAGGCCCTAGAGAAACCCAGCCCTTGCATCCCATTCTTATCAGCTCCACGTTAACGAGAGGTGAAGTGCGTACGCCCGCCCTCTTTCTCCTCCTGCTCTCAAAAGTCAAAATGGAGCTCCCACCACTGACCGCTCCACCGACCAACCGCTTCCCCAAAAAAGGTGCTCTACTTGCCCTGATCACTCTTAACTTATATGGACATGGATTTCTCTGCAACGCCTCGATTATTATTATTATTGGCACTTGTTTCGTTTTGTTGTATCTGATAATTTTACGCATGACTGCTAATTCGGGTCATCGTTGGGCTCTATTTCGTTCTTTTTGTGTGCGTTTTTGGAATTTGTTTCATGTTCTTCCTTGTTGGCCTTTCCGACGCCAACGCGCATAGTTTGCCGGATTTTGGTGAGGTCCGTCTGAACATATTGAAGTATGACCAAATTTTATTGGCGAGTTGCGACGTGATGGGAAGCAACTGGGCTTCGTAATTGAAGTATGAGTGTATGACCAAGAAGACAGGAAGTCACTGCGATACAACTCTAGAGTTGTGTGTTGGGGATGGGATGGTATGGAATGGGAGGATGTCAGGTTTATTCGAGAACATTAAGGTAGGTGAAATCATGGAAGAAAGGTCATTAAGAAAGGGAACCTTTCTATATAGATATGTATTCGGTGAATTAGATAGATCATGGCTCAGAAAAAAGAATTTAGTGGGATCAGTTGCAATAAAATAAGGATGAAGATGGGAACATGAGAAGCTCGAAGATGGTGGCTTATAGCTGCTGCAACTTGTTTTCCTCAATCACGCCTAAGAAGCTGCTTGAACTTGCTAATGGTTCCATTGGGTTTTATTGAGGTTTCTTGAGCTGGAAAGGAGTGTGATGTGGCTTATCAAGCCACGTTAGGGTTACTTTATCTGTTTGCCCTAACAGACAAGTAATTGACGGAGATGAGAGGTAGATGAGTAGAGCCATTTAACAAAAACCCCAAGAGTCCCAGCTAATCCGGGTGGCACTAAGGCTGATTCCAGAGTCAGCCTCCAGCATCGATGCCAGAGTCGGATTCAATCCAGTATTCACAGCCCCCACTTGGCCCATTTAACACCTGTAACCATCACGTGGCTTACTACCATCTGCAACCATCATGTGGCCCACTACTACCTGCGACCCCGCATGGCCCCTGCGGCCACTATCAGTTATGGTGCACGCCCGATAGGACCAAGCCTACCTACTATCTGCGGTGCTGCATCAGACGAAGAAATGGTAGGCTATCCCTGACAAGTTTAGGGGCAGTTGCGACTGGTCCCTATCGGCCTTGTTGCCTACCCTTCACCAGATGATGATGTTTTGGAATCAACAACCTTTTAAAAGAAAGGTAAGAGGGGACCTCTAAACAAGTATAAGAATCTTCACTCATGATGGGAAAGGGATCGAAACTTCAAGTTTTTTGGCTAAGTCTTTTAGTCCACTCCTCACTACTGTTTTTCAAGTTACTCACTTGAGCGTCGGAGGATCCCCATCAGAACAACCAGTCCCCAAGGACTTTCTTGCAGGATTCTTGCCTAAGGAGGAGGTGTTGGAAGACTTCGAGATCCATCCTCTCCGGCATTCGGGCTTGCAACCTTACCTGACGTCCAAGGGAAGTGACTTGGCGACAACAGATTGGCGTGCTAGATAGGGGGAGGAGATAGAAAGCTTCAAAACAATTAGCTGCAGACCTTCATTTTCCCTGGAAACAAATGTGATGACACGCAACGAGGAGATCTCCACCAGCTATGTTGGGGGCATCGTCAAGGGGCTGAGCAGCGGAAGGCCAGTCTTCCTGCTTCGCAGGCCAACCTCCCTGCTCCGCCTTTGCCACCACCTTAGGACGATCGAATCGCCGCCCTCAAACAACAAGTCCAGTCATTTGTGGCGATGGTTCATGAGCTACAACAACAGTCAGTGGCCACGCATCAACACCCAAGGCCATCCTCGCTAGGCGCGGGGGCCGCTCAGCCTAGTCAGCAATCCACCCGCAGGAGATCCCCTCAAAAGGAGACTCACCACCATCGCGCCTCACCCAAACACCATCACCGTTCTGATGGTTCCCCTAAGCGGTGACATAGGAAGGAGATCGAGCGAGGGCATCATCATCGGCACCACCTCTTCCCCTATTCATCCTCTGGATCTTCGAGGGAGGGGTCCTTCGATGGTCAAATCGGTCGCCGGACGGAGCGACAGCTTGACGAATACAACCAATGGCTGAAGGAGCTTAGCTGCAAGATCTCTAATCAGCTGGAGGTAGATTATGACAATTGCCCTACGCTGTCTCGTCGTGTCATGGAGGAGCCAATCTCGATCCGGTTCCGTCTCCTTTAGCTGGACCCCTATGACGACACCACCGATCCGCTGAACCATTTGAAGAGTTACAAAGTCCTCATGCAAGTCCAGGGGGCAATCAACTCCCTTCTCTGTATTGCCTTCCCGGCCATCCTTCGGAAGGTTGCGCGCGCCTGGTACTCTCGTTTACCGCCGTGCAGTATCAACTTCTTTTGGCAGCTGGAGAGGGCCTTCATGGTGCACTTCGACGCATGTCGGAAGATCCTCGTATGTTCGATAGCTTGTTCGCCGTCTGATAGAAAGGCAGCGAGTCGCCGAGGGACTTCGTGGCGCTCATCCCAGAAGGCCTGAGCCTCCCCATCGATCGAACAACCAGCCTCGGACTCTTGCCCCCAAAGAGGAGCACTTTACCCCTCTGTTGCCCCAATATCCCACATCATAATGGAGATCGAAGGTGAGCCCTACCTTCGGCGTCCCGTCCACATGAAGCAGGAACTCCTCGTGATAAGAATCTCTACTGGCGCTTCCATTAGGATCACGGCCACGATACGGAGGACTGCCGTCAGTTGAAGAAGGCAATCAAGGAGCTCATCCAGCGAAGCTACCTCGGGAAGTTTGTCCAAAGGAGAGCCCCGGATGCACCAGGCCTATTGGTGCCTTCGACCACCCAGGTCTGCGTCGACAATGCTCTAACTGAGAAGACAATGGTAATGATCTCCTGGGTGGCAGGCGGCACTTCGAAGAGGCCACGTGGGGAGGAAAGAGTAGATATTGTAATTTCCTTCTCTAAAAGGGACTTAGAGGGGGTAGACAATCATAATGATGACAGTGTCGTCATGTTCATGACGATCACGAAGAACCCTGTAAAAAGAATCCTTGTTGACAGTAGAAGTTCAGTCGACATTCTCACTTACGATGCCTTTGCTCGGATGAACTTGTCCCCTGACTCTTTTCTGCCTGTGATCATGCCCCTGGTGGGCTATATCGGAGACTCTGTGAGGGTGGAGGAAGAAATCACTCTCCTAGTCACAGCTGGGGCACCGCCATTTTAGAGCATGGTCTTCATGAAGTTTCTGGTTGTTCGAATCTCCCTGGCCTACAATGTCATCCTCGGAAGACCCGTCTGAACCTCTTGGATGCCATCATCTCCACCAAGAGACTAGTAAGATTTTCCACCAGTAGAGGAGTCGAAGAGTTGCGTAGGGAGCATAGCCCGGTGCCACTCTGTTACCATGCGTCTCTGAGTCCCCAGGGGGTGGTTGCTTCATCGGTGCTAGAGCTGCTTGATCCCAGAGACTCGGAGAGGAGGGGAGAACCGGTTGAGCACTTGCTGACCTTCCCGCTATGGGAGGACCCGACGAAGACGGTCCGAATTAGAGCGCTTCTTCCTGTGGAGGCAAGAGGCCAACTCCTCGCCTTCTTACGGTCCAACTTGGACGTCTTCTCGCTAGGGGAGGACCCGACGAAGACGGTCTGAATTGAAGCGCTTCTCCCTGTGGAGGCAAGAGGCCAATTCCTCGCCTTCCTACGGGCCAACTCGGACGTCTTCACCTGATCAGCATTAGACATGCCGGGCATACCACCAGAGGTGATCACTTAAGCTCAACATCAACTCAAAGTATTGGCCGGTCTGGCAGAAGAAGAGGAGCTTCGTCCCCGAATGGTAGAGGGCCATCAACGAGGTCCAAAAGCTAATTGCCGCTGGCCACATCTGGGAGGCACATTACTCGGACTGGCTGGCTAATGTGGTGATGATCTGTAAGGCCAACGGGAACTGAAGGATGTACGTCGACTTTATCGACCTCAACAACAAGGCATGCCCCAAAAATAGCTTTTCGTTGCCCAGAATCGATTGGTTGGTAGACGCCACGTCTGGCTATGAGACTCTTAGTTTCATGGATGCTTTATCGGAGTACAACCAGATAAAGATGGATCCGACGAACGAGGAGGCCACTTCCTTCGTAATCGAGAAGGGTGTCTACTACTACAAGGTAATGCTCTTCAGACTGAAGAATGCAGGGGCCATATATCAGAGGTTGATGAATAAAGTTTTGAGGACCAAATCGGGCGTAACATGGAGGTGTACATGGACAACATGCTAACCGAAAGTGTTCGCACCAACAACTATGTTGCTGACCTGACGGAGACCTTCGACAATCTCTGCCGCTATCAGATAAAGTTGAACTTGTGGAAATGTATCTTCGGAGTCACGGCGGAAAAGTTCTGGGCTTTATGGTGATACAGCAGGGAATCAAAGCTAATTTAGAAAAGATCAATGCCATCATCGACATGAGGCCGCCGGCTAGTAAGAAGGAAGTACAGCGGCTCATCGGAAGAGTGGCAGCCTTGAGCCGCTTCTATCCAAGTTGGCAGAGAGATGACTGCCTTTCTTCAAAGCCTTGCATAAGTCAATGGCTTTGAGTGGACGAGGAGTGCTAGAGAGCCTTTGAAGGATTGAAAGAGTTCCTATCGACTTCGTCAATGTTGTCCAAGCCGAGGGAGGGAGAAGAGCTCTTCCATTACCTCGCTGCATCCCCCGAGGTGGTGAGCTCTGTGCTCGTTCGCGTCGACGCCGATGGGACGCAGAGGCCAGTCTATTATACAAGTAAAGTGCTTCACGATGCAGAGACCATATTTCAAAATCGAAAAATTATTTTTGCACTGATCGTCTTCGCTCAATGGCTTAGGCCTTATTTTCAAGCCCACCCGATTGTGGTGCTCACGGACCAGCTGCTTAAGGCGATCTTGTCTTGTCCTGACACCTTTGGTCAACTGGCGAAATGGGCTGTCAAGCTGGGGGAGTTCGACCTATCGTTTCGATCGAGATCGGTCATGAAGTCCCAAGTCTTGGCAGACTTCCTGGTCGAATGCACTTGGACCGGAGAACAGCCGGAGGAGCCCCACGTGGCGCCCTCGGACGCTATGTCTGAGGATGCGAGGGAGGCTTGGATCCTCCACGTGGACTGCGCATCAAATTCTAAGGAAGCGGAGCGAGCCTCATCCTCGCGAGTCCAAAAGGGACAATGGTGGAGTACGTTCTTCGGTTCCTCTTTTCAACCACCAATAATCAAGCTGAGTACGAGGCTTTGTTGGCAAGAATAAAACTCGTAAGGAAGCTCAAAGTAAAGCACCTCAGAGCCTTCATCGACTCTCAATTTGTCTCGAAGCAAATTGCTGGGGAGTACAAGGCTCGGGACCCCATCATGTCCCACTACCTGAGTAAGGTCTAATCACAGACCCCATTCTTTACTCACTTTAACGTCAGCTACATCCCTAGGGGCGAGAACGCTAGGGCGAACTCCTTGTTCCGCTTGGCCACTTTGGTCGATGGGGCCCTGGGGAGGACTTACGTGGAGCGTCTGAAGGCCCCGAGCATCGATGCAGTGAAGGAAGCTTTATCGGTCAACCAAGAGTCCATCTGGATAGATGCATACGTTCGATACCTTTCCGACGACACTCTTCCTGCTGACCCTGCGGAGGCCAAGCTACTCACATGGCGAGCTTCCAAGTTCCAAGTTTCCGGTGCTCAACGGACAACTGTACCGAGGTCTTTCTTTTACTCCCTCCTCAAGTGTGTTGGCCCTGCATATGCCGATTGCATCCTCCGTGAGATCCATGAGGGCATCTGCGGGAACCATCTGGAGGGCAGAGCGCTAGCATACAAGGCCCTGCGCCAGGGGTACTATTGACTTACCATATGAGAGGATGTCGCCGAGTTGGTTCGAAAGTGCGATAGCTGTCAATGGCATGCCAATATCCAACGACAACCGACTTCCTAGCTAAGCCCTCTGTCGGCTCCATGGCCCTTCGCTAGTGGGATGGATTCTGGGACCATTTCCTCGGCCTTTGGTCAATGAAAGTTTCTACTCTTCGCCATTGACCACTTCACTAAGTGATGGAGGCTGAGGCACTCGCAAAGATCACTGAAGGCAAGACGAGGTCTTTCTTTTGGAAATCTATCATCTGTCGATTTGGGTTACTCCACACCCTCATCACCGACAATAGCCGGCAATTTGACAACGCTCCCTTCAGAGAATTCTGTGCCGAGCTGGGCATTTGCCAATGGTTTACTTCCGTCGATCATCCACAAATGAATGGAGTGGCCGATATTACAAACCGAACCATCCTTCAGTGGCTTAGAACGCGTCTGGATGACTTTAAAGGAAGATGGGTGAAGGAGCTCTCGAATGCGCTGTGAACGTACCACACGATGCCATGGACTCCCATGGAGAGACTCCTTTAGCTCGTGTTCGGATCAGAAGCTGTTATCCCCGTAGAGATTGGCATCCCCAGCCCTCGAGTGGAGTCATACAACGAGGAGGACAATCCGAATCAGCTACGAACCAACCTCGACCTCGTCGAAGAGGCACGCGACCGGGCGCGACTCAAGATGGCCACCTACTGCCAAAGAACCGCGAGGTACTGCAACACCGAGTTCGTCCCAAAGCGTTCTTTCCTGGAGACCTGGTCCTCAGACGAGCCGAGGTCTCAAAACCCACGGAGGGGGGCAAACTATTACCAAACTGGGAAGGGCCCTACCGGGTCATCGAAGCCCTCCATCGCAGAGCATATCGGATTGAAGGACTCGACGGGAAGCCACTCCCCCGCACTTGGAATTCGGACAACCTCCGTCGGTACTACCAGTGATATACACAACGGGCTGACTATAGGTTTGAGTATCTCATCCTTTCGGCTAATAAAGATAAATTTGAGTATTCATCCTTTGGCTAATAAAGATATGTTTAAGTATCTCATTCTCAGCACTAAGCCCGACGCCAGGTCGGCATCAAAGCCCGATGCCAGATCGGCACCAAAGCCCACACTAGGTCGGCACAAAGCCCGACTCCAGCGTCGACACTAAGCTCGACTTCAGGTCGGCACGAAGCTCGACGCAGGTCAGCATCAAAGCCCGATCCAGATCGGCACCTAAGCCCGACGCCAAGTCGGCACCTAAAATCGATTAGGTAACACTAAGCCCAACACCATGTCGACATAAGCGCGACGCCAGGTCGGCATCTAAACCCGACTCCAGGTTGGCACCTAAGCCCGACTCCATATTGATAGCTAAGCTCGACGCCAGGTCGACATCTAAGACCGACTCTAGGTCGGCACCAAAGCCCGACTCCAGGTCGGCACGAAACTCACCAACAAGAGCAACCTCAAGCTTAAGCTCATTGGAGCAAGAATCCACTAACAAGAGCGCTACCACACGTCGTCCAAACGGCCCTCTTCTTTAACTAGCTCTTTGTCTTCGGGATTCGAAGGCACTATAGATCTTCGGCGCTTGCAGCCATTCATGGGAGTGATCAAGGAACGAGATGGTCGTGCACAAAGACCGACTCCAGGTCGGCTCCTAAGACCGACCCCAATCAGCTCCTAAGACCGACTCCAGTATCGGCACTAAGCCCGACTCCAGAGTCGGCCTCAGCACTTGCTTTGGAATACACTGCAGCATTGGAACGGGTCATCACTCCGAGCCCACTTAACACGAGTGGACAAGTGCTCCGATCTCGATGGAAACGATGCAACCCATCACGGATTCTTACAAGTGCGAAATAAGAAGCGACATGCTACAAAAGCTAAGTATCCGAAATTCAAAGACTTCAAGATTTGAAAGAAAATTTACTTCTCATTACTTATCAAAAGGTTACAAAACGTTGACTTGAGTCGAATTTTAGTACAAAGGTAAAAAAAGAAAAAAGAAGAGAAAAGAGAGACAAGGAGAAAAGTTTCGGCCTTGGCCGATGCTGACCCATCATCAACCGATCTCTGCGCCACGGGCTACACCTTCGGCTCCTCGTCGTCAGGCTCGAGGTCATTGAGGCCTACGATGCCAAAGACCCTCGCCGCCTTTTCCTTGCACTCCCGGAAGCCTTGGAGGTATACTTCAACCGAGGCCTCCGCCAGCTCATTTGTGAAGGCAGCAGAGCCCGGTAGCGCTCTACTGCCTCTGCTGCCTCTCAGCCATCGCGGCCTTCTCCTCGATGGCTCATGCCCGCCCCATCTCGGTCGCCTTCTGGAGAGCCTCGTGCCTATCTGCCATGGCGTCAGCTACCCTGGTGTCGGCTATGCGGGCGATCTCTTGGGCATTCTCGGCCCGCTCTTGGTCGCCTTTACCAGCAGGGTGATGGTGTGAAGCTAAAGCTGACATGCACTCAGCTCCGCCGCTGTCTCCCTCTATCTCGCCTCGGCGGTGTGGGCGTGCTCGAGTTCGACCGTCGCTGGCGCTTGGCCTTTTCGAGCTCCTTTGCCCGTTCGGTCCAGGCCGTCTCCAATGCCCTCTTAGCCCTCTCAGCCGGGCCCGAACGTCGGAGGCCTCTTGTCGAGCGCGGCGCAGAACCATGTCGCCTTGAAGGGTGACGTCCCTCGCGGCGGACATGGAGTTCACCGATTGCACAAAGGAAACCTCTGTCAGCATGCCATAAAATAAGAAAATTTCATGAAGAAAGGAAGATACTTATCCATAGCAGAGCCGCGAAGGCGTCCCGGAAGAAGGCAGAGGCTCCTTGGCGACGAAGCTCTCCCTGGAACTTCGGCAGACAAACCTGGGCCGGCAACCGCTTTGCCATGCGGCCGTGGTTCATGAGCGATGGCCGAGGTGGGATCGCGATCTTACCTCCCTCCGAACTCCGAAGTCATAGGTGTCGCGCTAGAGGCCGACACATCTCCTCTGCCGATAGCTCTGCTGTCGTCGGATGCTCTTTGCCTGCCTGCTCTCCTGCTGGCGGGCCTCGTCCAGGGCTGGCTCGGCTGTCGAGCGAACCGGCTCGCGCTCGAGGTGACTGGCTCCATGAGCAAGGGGACCACCTTGACCCTCGGCTCCTCCGAGGGTGACTCGGCGATGAGGTCAATCGGTGGGACGAGCTCTTGGCTCGCTGGGGCTCACGGAGGAAGGGATCGGGGATCGAGAACGAGGCCTCTTCTGATCCCTCGGCATCGCCGATGGTCCTCTTCCTTTTGGCCATCGTCCTTTTACGACGTTGGTCGGTATTCTCATATCTGCATGTGCCAGAGGTTGATTAGCAAAAAAAAAAAGAGAGAAAAAAGGGGAGAGAGAGAGAAAAATCTACGGCCGCTCACCATCACTTGGGATAATGCCGGCGAGCGGAGGTTTTTCGACAGAAGTCTTGGGGGGGGGGGGGGGGGGGGGGGCGCGAAGGACAACAACTGCTCATGTGCCTCTCGGTCCCTCGGGACCACCATCGAATTTTTGCTCGGCTCTAAGTTTGGATCCCTAATCCGCCTCACTCCCTCAAGGTGTGCCAGGAAGAACTGGGTTTTTCACCCTTTAATGGACGTGGGGAGGCTTAACCTGATGGTTTGGCCAGGCTTGGGTGTGAATAGCCACGAACCAGCGCTAGACTGGTAGCGGAGGGTGGAGAGGCTACGGAATAAGGACACTCGGCCCTCTATGCCCTAGAGGCCACATAACACCATAAACGTACAGATGGTTGAAAGGAGTCGGAACCAACTGTGCGGGCGCTAGAGCATACTATGAAGAAGGCTAACTATGAAGGGATGGAGAGGAAGCCAAAGACGTGCCTTGAGAAACTCCTCGTATAAGGCAACTCCTCCGAAAGAAGTGGAGGTTACCCTATCGTTTGGTCCTGGGACAGACAACCGGACGTCCTCGAGTATCCTATAGGCTACCCTAAAAACTCTAGATCGGTGGGAGTGATGGTGGAGGCGATCTACTCCAGGGATCCCCTGCTAACCCTAGGTGGCTGGGCAGGGGATGGTGATGGTGAAGCTGCAACTGCCGGACGACCCCCGATCAGGACCTCGCCGGCAGCCCGCAGTTGTACTAAAGGAACCTAATCCTCAGAAGTAGAAGAGGACCAGGAGGGGGGGGGTGAGGATGAGGAGGCCATGGAAAAGAAGGCAAAGAAAGATCGGGAGGACTAACTCGGATGAGGGCGAAGGATAGCAAATGCAGGTTTCAGAGGAGAAGGTCTCGGAGGAAGTTCAGGCTTGAAGGAAAAAGGACATTTTTGGAGGCGTGAAAGGCCAGGTGTGGGACGATACCTCCCTTTTATGCCATTTTTCAAATCGTTCCGCCTAATTCGACCTACCACATGGACACCCGCCACTGGATAAGATGCCTCGGTAACCACTGGGCGCACAGGGAGCATGATTTGCGCCCATGACGGGACATTGATAACATCAGCTCAATAATGGCGGTCACCTTTTCGTGGATTCCCAAGGGTTTCCTCGGTTTCAGAAGGATCCCCCCGAATCTGATGGTGAAGAATGACAGGATGATAGTATTGTGGTGCCCCATATCTCCAGCATTGAAGAGTCATTGCTCCCTGAGGACACACCCCTCCTTGCAATTAGTGGCACATGGGGATCAGCCACCGAATGATTTTACGCCCCTTTCGATGGGAAAAATGTAACTCCATCGGCTCAGGGGCGGGGGCATTGATATGTTGATCAAGCCACGTTAAGGCTAACGGACAAAGTAACTGATGGAGATGAGAGGTAGATGGGCAGAGCCATTCAACAAGGACCCCCAGAGTCCCTAGTTAATCCGGATGGCACTAAGGCCGACTCCAGAGTCGACCTTCAGCACCGACACTAGAGTCGGCCTCCAGCACGACTCCAAAGTCGATTCAACCCAATACTCATGGCCACCATCTGACACCTGCAACTGCCACATGGCCCACTACCATCTGCGACCCCGCATGGCCCCTGCGGCCACTGCCAGTTACGGCGCACACCCGCAGGACAGGCCTACTTACTGCCTGCGGTGCTACACCAAACGAAGAAATGGTAAGCTACCCCTGACAAGCTCAAGAGCAGTTGCGACCGGTTTCTATCGGCCTTGTTGCTTACCCTTCATGAGACGATGACGTTTCAGAATCAACAACCTTTCAAAAGGGTGGTAAGAGGGATCCCTGAACAGGTATAAGAACCTTCTCTCATGATGGAAGGGGATCGGAACTCCAAGTTTTTTGGCTAAGTCTTTTAGTCCACTACTCATACTATTTCCCAAGTTACTCAAGCGTTGGAGGGTCCCTACTGGAATAATCAGTCCCCGGAGACTTTCTTGCAGGATTCCTGCCCAAGGAGAAGGTGTTGGAAGACTTCGAGACCCATCGTGCCTGGCGTTTGGGCCTGCGACCTTACCTGACGTCCAAAGGAAGTGATTTGGCGACAATAGGTGTAAGAAAATACTCTGACCCCGTAGGATGGAAAGTGTATATTATTAGTTTATGACTCTCCAAAATGCTAGGATCATCCAGGAACATCATAAAAATAACTCCAAATTGGAATAACAATTAAAGAAAGCACAGTTTGTAGCCCTTTTTTTAAAAGAAAATAAAATAGAGGATTGCATGTAAGAATCGCCATGCATGGAATTTTTGATTTATTGATTCTGAATTAATTGAAGCAAGGACAGTCTTGATTGAATATGATATAAATAAAACAATCTAGACACAGTGAGCATTGAGATGTTTGTGGAACAGGTAGGTGGCTGTATTGATGTACTTAGGTCTTACTCTTGGTTCATGTACACATTGAGCACAAGAGAAGGTAATCCTTTTCTTTTAACCATACTCACTTCAGTTATTCCAATGCATAAGAGACAATAAATGTTGATTCCAAAAGTATACATACTGTTTACCTTTTCATATCTCTATCATGAATGTTTTTTAACGGTGAATTTCTTTCAGACTTTTACTTAGTTTAATTTTTTTTCCTGTACTAATTCGAACATGTTCCTGATAATAATTTTATGCCTTGAAGCCATTATAGTTTCAAATTTCAATTTACAAAGTGTAAGCAATCCTTACACAAGGTCTCCATTTCACTTTAATTCACATGGAAGAGCACAAAAAAATTGCCTGGTGTCCTCTGCATTACCTGAAACTGCTGCATCAGTGATAGTTTCTGCCATTGCTGTGAGTGCTGCAGCGACACTTCTTGCAAGGACGACAAAGCTTCTGACCCCACCATGGTGTGTTCTCAAATTGTCATGTAACATAGATTCTGTTGTTTCGACTTGTAAATTCCCTAACTACATTGTCAAATAGGCAGAAAGCTCTTTAAAAATTTGTGAAGATTGTGGTGGTTCTGGTATCTGCGCTGAATGTAATGGAGAGGGATTTATACTTAAGACATTGTCAGAAGAAAGTGCTGAGAAGGCAAGAATGGCTGCAAAGAATATGGCCACTCGGTACACTGCAGGGTATGCCTAACTTTTCACTGTCCTCCACACACTATGCTTATGAAACTCATACCTATTTTGGTTCTTTAGGCTTCCAAAGAAATGGAGTTATTGTTCAAAATGCTCGTCAGCTCGGTCTTGTCGTACTTGTGGAGGTACTGGGCGAGTAAGCTTGTAAGCCTGTTTAGATTGGATTATGACCAAGTGCTGCATCTTGATTATGGGTATATCATGAACTTATGTATCCTATGCATAACAGCCCTGTAAAATATCAAATCACAATTTTTGTGAAAAATTTCTCTGTCAAGTGACTTCATCAGTATGCAATAGGCTCCACAATATAATCCATTTGACAGATATGATAGCACGTTAATATATAAGTGGGTTTGTGTTTCTTCAGCCGACAATGATAAGGGATGGGATGTCGTTACTGGAGGGTTCATGGTCAGGGTCTTGCTCAATGTTTCCTGTAAAAATTTTACAAGACCCTCTTTATTACACATGCAAGGATATCCTCCTCCCTCAAAACCTGACGTGGAAAGCAAACATATCATCATTGCTTCTTTAAACATATTTTCATATTATTTCCTGTTAAACATTGGTTGCTGAAAGATCTGATCAACTGCCACTTTCTAACAGAGGTTATTGCAAGTTTGATCTGATTTTCATTTGATCGGTTATGCCAAATTTTGTGACTCACAGCTAAAAGGATTGGGGGGTTGCATAATTTGGATCTGTTAAAAGTTTGGTTTGGAAATAGAGTCATACCAAAGATACAACACAAGGCAATCTCCAGATCAAAGAGATTCTACTAATGCTTTATCTCATTCTTATATAGCTTCTTTTTTTCTTATGGAAATTAGAAAATTTGATTACAATTTGACAATGCATGGTCATGCACCTAGTGTTAAATACATGCTATACTTGAAAATCGTTGAGTTCAGGTTTGGTTTGTTGTCATAGATCAATATTTTCCTACCACCATTTGCTGCCTGTTTTGACTGAACTGTATATTGTGGAAGAAATCTCTCATCTGGATAATATAATGATGCAAGTACCATCTTATGTTTTTTATTGCTCCAATGAATGATTTTATTACCCTTACCAATGCTTACTGTTTAACCAAGCAGTCTTATTTCTGTGTTTGTTTTGCTTTTACACTAATTTACAAACTCATTATATAGTCGATAAACTTCTGCATATGGCTTCCAGATGATGCCTGATTATTTCATGCTTCATTTCTGTTGCAAGTTGGTTCACTAGAACAGACTTCCTTTCTTTTCTTGGTTTTTAGGAAAGATACAAGAAGGAACCCCGCCTTCATTACAAAAACAAAAACAGTTAGCCAGAAAGAACTATTTTAGGCGCAAGATCTTGATTGAGGGATAAGGTAAATTGAAAATTAATTGAGTATCTGCTGTCCTGGGGGGATGATGAAGAAGGAAGAGGGTGTGCCACCATCCTTTCATCCTTCTATCCTCATTCAAGTCGTACTTTTGAGCCAAAGATTGAGAAAAATCAACTTGCTTGCTGTTGAAGACTCGAAGGGTCTTTGACAGCCTCTATGCAATCAGTCAACTTAAGCAGCATTATTTGCTCAAAATAACAAGCAATGTTAACAATCTTAATAGCCGTATGATTCCTACTCGTAGAGATCATGGAGAGAAAACAATGTGTCTGTTATCTACCAAAGGCATCATCAAAACAAACATCACATGGCTCCTTGAGCTGGACAGGAAAATTTCTATTTCTATTATATTATCTGCCAAGGACATCATGAAAGCCTCATTCGGAAGGATCTGATTTTTTTGTTTCCTAGATGACCTCTCCAAGCACATATATGATAATGTTAAGACTTGAATCTTCCTCTTTTTACACCTTCAATGTCATCCTACCTCTAACTATCATATCATTGAATCATCTTTTATGTGTCCTTCCAACTTTGACGGTCTTATCCATGAGACATATCTTATATGTTAGTTAAGATTATGCATCAGGGAAACTTAACAATCCACCCTAATGTACTTTTAGATGGAATTAAAATTGATATAATCTAGTTTACCATGTCATAAATGCATGGAATCCTTTGATTTGCTATCTCTTTTTTGAGTAACCAATGGCAATCACATTTAGGTATGCTACATCCCGCTAAGGTAAATTCAAGAGAGAGAATTTCATTATGTAACTTCTCTGTCGTAATCACAGATTGATTAAATTTAATAGATAATTTTTCTTAAACATCAAATTATATCTTGATTCGGCAAGCTACACTAGTCTCGGCTGTAGACTGTGTTGTAAATTTGTGAGCCGTGACTTCTCCCTGAAACATATATTTGCAGTATAGGTAGATAGCAATATATATATTTCTTAAACATTGAAAAGATTGAAATCAATAGTTGGTAAGTGAAAATAGGAGAATAAGCAAATTAAAAATTATTGTTTTCCTTTATTATAAGAATATGAATTCTAATATGTAATTCCTCCGCATTACTCAACAACTTCAATTATGCACCTGATAAAGAATCTTTTTAATGGTCAGAAAACCTATTTAAAACTTTAAATCTCATTTGATTGCAACATAAGTAGGGAATATCCCTCCAAATGGGTGGATATCTTCCCAAATGCTAAAAAAAGAAAAGAAAAAAATGTTGCGGATTAAAGGCTTATGTGAAAGGATATGGTGGAATAGTATTATACCATGAAAAAGTGAAGCTTAACCTCTTCAATGATCATTTTGTCATCATTCACGCGATAATATATATATATATAATGAGAGGATTATTTTATTTTTACGATAACTTTAAAATATCTTGAGCTTTAATATACTAATTGTTGCTGTGAATATTTGTTTTTCGGCTTGGGGATTGTGCACGTCAGAATTCGGGTAGTGCTCTTTCATTCAGTTGGACTTGCAAGACGGTTTCATGCAGAAATCATAGGGGTAGTTCCTGTGGAAGATCCATCGACGTCCAAATCAGTGGAAATTCTTAGCAAACAGATGAGAGAATGTTGATCCAATTACCAATTTTGATGAATAACAAAAATTACATGAGTATATTTCTTATGTTACTAATATTTTTGATTAAATATTTTAGAAATTTAAATATTTATTTAATTAAAATTTAAGAAAAATTGAGTTTGAATCCATGTCTAATGTCAAATGTCAAGTTTCAGTCATTCGATTCTAGAAGTATTAGAGCTGACTCCGGAGCGTAATGGAACAGTTTGGCACTTTCGGCACAGATTAGATTTGACTCCTGCAAAGATTAGAGCCGACTCTAATCAAAGACAGAGAGTCTCATTTTTTAGTCCAATTAGAGCAGACTTCTGCAGGGAATTAGAGCCGACTCTAATAGTTATACAGAGACTGTGTTTTTTTGAAGGTTCATTAGAGTAGATTCTAGCATTCGCTAGAGCCGACTCCCGCATGAGAAGTGTTGACCCTTTCGAAAAGCCAAAGCCGACTTCGCGACGAGCAAAAGTTTTCATTTTGAATATCTCGAGTTAGAGCCGACTTCATGTTTTATTAGAGCCGATTCTAATATGTTAGAAACATATTTCAGAAATGTCAGAGACGACTCCAGAGCTTGTCTTTTCTCCAACAAACTTCAACGGCTCTTTTCTCTTTCATGCTAAACACCTTCTCAAGTACTTTTAACTGCTAGTTTTCATATAAAAGTGAATTTAGAGAGATTATAAAAGGGAAGCCATCCAATCATTTTGAGAAGATGAAAAAGAGAGAAAATAGAAGTGAAAAATCAAAAAGACGAAGTTCAAATCCAAAATCCTTTTGTTCGAAATAGAGTTTAAAGAAATTCAAAGCATTCAAAAGCCAACTTTGAAGGATTTCTATCAAATCAAAAGAAGAAGCAAAAGCCCTAGTTCTTCAAGAGCCTCTACCTCAACGTTTCTTCAAAAAGCTTCAATCCTATCTTGAAAAAGATCATCTTAGAGGAATAAAGGAAAAGAAGAAAACCCAACTTCAGAAATCTTCTAAATCAGGCTTTCTATTTCTATCTTGATTATATTGTCTTATTTGCTCATTCGAGGAGCTTTATCACTGTTATAACTATCTTTTATTATTCTTGTTGATTGATTCAATCAGGGGATTAAATCAAGGGATGCAGTTTAGCCTTCTTCAAGCTAGAAAACTTGGGATAGGTTTTGTGCTGGTGAACCTATGAAATCTACTGGGTTCATTGTGATCTCATTATTAAAACAACAAGTTTGAGTTGTGAGCTTGCAAAACAACTATGCTGTAATCAGGGTGATTATAGTGTGGGCCCAAGAGTTTTTGAGAGTGGATGTAGGTGTAGCTACCACCGAACTACTATAAAATTCTTGTATTTGTCATGCTTGTCTCTCTTTTCTCTACTCTATCTTTATTCACTGCTTTGCATTCTTAGCATCACACTCATTGCATATATCCTTGTGCTTACTTTGAGAAATTATTTTTTAAGCACCTAATTTTTTAGAAACCCAATTTACCCCCCTTATTGGATTGCCATCTAAGCCAAAATTGGTATCAAAGCTAGTGCTCATCCTTCCTTAATCTAACAATCAAGAGCTAAAGATCCAAATGACAACTCAAGCTGGTTCTTCTTTTTTGAGGGACAATCCATAAATCGTCCACCGTTGTTTAATGGCATAAATTACTCATATTGGAAAGCTAGAATAAGGATATTCAATCAAGCTTTAGACTATGATTTATAGAGTGTCATTATTAATGGTCCTAGCACTCACACACACTTAGTAGATGGATCCATTATTCCTAAGCCTGAAAGGGATTGAAATGAGAATGATAGGAAAATGGCCTAGCTGAATGCCAAGACCATGAATATCTTATACTGCTCCTTGGATGCAAATGAATTCAATAGAATATCTACTTGCATCTCAGCCAAGGAGATATAGGATCGGTTGAAAGTTACCCATGAGGATACCAACCAGGTTAAAGAGTCAAAGATTAACATTTTTGTGCATAAATATGAACTCTTTAAGATGGATCAGAATGAGTCTATCACTTGCATGTATACTAGATTTACTGATATAGTGAATGGATTAAAAAGTCTTGGAAAGACCTATACTAACTCTGAACTTGTTCAAAAAATTCTTAGGTCCCTTCCAAGAGCATGGGAAGCCAAAGTAACACCAATCCAAGAAGCCAAAGATCTCAACATTTTACTTTTGGAGGAGCTCCTTAGATCACTCATGACCCATGAACTTACAATGAAGCAACATCTTGAAGAAGATGTAAGAAGAAAAGGATAATTGCATTAAAAGTTGCTGAAAAGGAAATGAGAAGCAGCCTCCTTGCAAAGAAGTTCAAGAAATTCATGCAAAGAAGGAGGTCATTTCACAAAAGAAAGTATGGAGTCAAATTGAAAGGAGATAAGGAAAAGGATAAGGAAAGAGAAAAATCTTATGATTTGCTATGAACGTAAGAAACCCGGATATTACAAATCTGAATGTCCTCAACTCAAAAAGAGATGTAGAAAGAAAAAGAAAGCGTATGTTGCAACTTGAAGCGATGGTGAGGAATCTTCCTCTGAAGATGAACAACAAGAAGTTGCTAATATATGTCTAATGGCCAATAAAGAAGAGGTATGTTCTGAAATCCCTGTTTATGCTTTTACTTTTGATGAACTTTATGATGCTTTTAATGAATTGCTGAATGATTTTAAAGTTTTGAGAGCAAAGAACAGAGTTTTAAAAACTGAAAATCTAAATATTCTAAAAATGAAAGATGAATTTGCCATTGAATTTGAAAAGATAAAATTTAAAAAAGCAAGATTTAGAAAAAATAGAAAAATATGATTTCTGCTAAAAATCAGAAATTAAAAAATGAAGCTGAAAAGTATAAAAATATTATTGATAAATTTACTTATAGCTTAAAAGATTTAATTTGCTTTTAAATAATCAAAGAGTTGTCTTTGATAAAGTCGGTTTGGGTTACAAACCACATAAGAAATAAAAATTAGTTAACAATTCCTTTGTTAAAAATTAATTAACAATGATATTTTCTATTTTTGTTGTGGTAAGAAAGGTCATAAATTCTATGTTTGCAATCATAAAATATTTCATGCTGATCATAAAGGTAAAATAATTTGGGTTTCAAAAGGAGCTATATTTGCTGCTATTAACCATGAAGAATCCAAGAAAGCTTGTGTACCTAAACATAAGATGTGATTGTTTTGCAGGTGTGTCTACAACTAAAGGATTAAAAAGAAAATGATATCTTGATAGCGGTTGCTCAAGACACATGACGGATGACAAAGATCAATTCATTACCCTTAAAGCCAAAGAGATGGAGTGGTAACCTTTGAAGATAATGGTTAAGGTCATATCATGGGTATTGGTAAAATTCGGATCACTCTATCCTCTTTTATTGAGAATGTCTTATATGTTGATGGCTTAAAACACAATTTGATTAGCATTAGCCAACTATGCGATAAGGGTTTCAAAGTGTCCTTTGAAGCATCTATTTGCACGGTATCTAATCCCATTGATAATAGTATTATCTTTGTTGGAAATAAAAATGACAATGTATATTTAGTTGACTTGGATAACTTATCTACAAGTAACCATTACCTTATTGCTAATAATGCTAAGGTGAATGAGATTGGATGGCTATGACATCATAGATTAGGTCTTGCAAGCACACACTTAAATTGCTTAGAATGGATTTGGTTAAAGGTCTTCCAAAGTTAAATTTGAAAATAATAGAGTTTGTGATGCATGTCAATTTGAAAAATAAACTAAAAATTCTTTCAAAATCCAAAAATATTATTTTAACTTCTAGCCACTCGAGCTATTGCACATGGATCTTTTTGGACCTACTAGAACTACTAGTCTAGAAGGAAAGAAATATGGTCTTGTGATAGTAGATGATTACTCTAGATTCACTTGGGTACTATTTTTAACTCATAAAGATGAGACTTTCTCGATATTTCTAAAATTCTTTAAAAAAGTCACAAATGAGAAAAATACTACCATAATGTCTCTTAGAAGTGATCATGGGACTGAATTTGACAATCAACTATTTGAAAACTTTTGCATTAAAAATGATATCCATCATAATTTTTCAGCACCTAGGACACCTCAACAAAATAGGATGGCAAAAAAAAAAGTAGAACTCTAGAAGACATGGCCCGTACCATGCTATGTGAAAGCCAATTCCCAAAATATTTTTGGGCGAAAGCTATAAACACAGTATGTTACATCCTAAATAGAGCCTTGATTAGACAATTCTTAAGAAAACTCCTTATGAACTATGACATGATAGGAAACCCAACATTAGTCACTTTCATGCATCTGGTTAGATGTTTCATTCATAACAATGAGAAGAACAATCTAGGAAAGTTTGATGCTAAGTCAGATGAAGGCATATTCTTAGGATATTCTACATCTATCAAGGCATATAGAGTATTTAATAAGAAGTATTTGATTGTAGAAGAGTCTATTCATGTAGCGTTTGATGAGTCTTTAGCATCAAGTTCTGAAAAAAAGATGATGAGGAAGATACTAATATCCTTGGAAGAGATTTTAAAAAATTGAATGTTGATGTATCTTCAGATCATGAACCTGAAGCTAAAGATGATGACTTGCCTAAAGATGATGATGTTGATACTACTCGTAATGATATAGATCTATCTATGGATTGGAGATATGCTTATGGTCTTCCAAAGAACTTAATCATAAGTGATCCATCTCAAGGTGTAAGAACTAGATCATCTATGAGAAATGTCAATAATCATCTTGCATTTATGTCTCATATAGAGCTCAAAATAATTAAGGAAGCTGAAAAGGATAGTTATTGGATATTAGCTATGCAAGAAGAATTGAATCAGTTTACTAGGAATAAGGTATGGACCTTAGTTGACAAACCCGTAGATTGTCCGATTATAGGATCCAAATAGGTATTTAGAAATAAGTTAGACAAAGATGACACTATTGTTAGAAATAAAGCTAGACTAGTTGCAAAGGGATATAATCAGGAAGAAGGTCTCGATTTTGATGAAATCTTTGCACCTATTGCTATATTAGAAGCCATAAGGTTATTACTTGCATTTGCATGTTGTATGAACATTAACTTATTTCAGATGGATATAAAAAGTATATTTTTAAATGATTTTATAAATGAGAAAGTTTATGTTGAACAACCATCTGGTTTTGAAGATCATGAATTTTTAAATCATGTTTTTAAATTCTACAAAGCACTTTATGGTTTAAAACAGGCACCTAGAGCTTGGTATGATAGACTTAGTAATTTTTGATTAAAAATAATTTTTTTAGAGATTTATTAGTACAGATTTATGTTGATGACATAGTATTTGGTGCTACTAACAATCTGCTTTATCAAGATTTTGTAAGCTAATGCAGGAAGAATTTGAAATGAGCATGATGAGAAACTGAATTTTTTTCTTGAACTTCAAATCAAACAAGAAAGAGAGGAAATTTTTATTAACCAAACAAAATATACGAAGAAAATTCTTAAGAAGTTTGGTATGAAAATTGTTAAACCTCTTGGCACACCAATGAGTCCTTTATGCAAACTTGATAAAGATGAGGATGGTAAAAAAGTAGATCAAAGCTTTATAGAGGTATGATTGGTTCTCTACTTTACTTAACAGCTAGTAAATCTTATATTATGTTTGTTGTATGTTTATACTAGATATCAATCTGATCCTAGAGAATCTCACTTAATTACTGTAAATTTTTTTTTCAGATATCTAAGTGGAACAAAAAATGTAGGATTATGGTATTCTAAAGACCAACCAATTAACTTGATTGCATATTCTGACTCTGATTTTATTGGTTGTAATTAGATAGAAAAAGCACAAGTGGTGCATGCCAATTCTTAGATAGTAACTTAATCTTGGTTTAGCAAAAAGTAAAATTCAGTTACATTATCAACTGTGAAGCTGAATATGTTGCGCTGGAAGTGCTGTGCTCAAATCCTTTGGATTAAGCGATAGCTTAAAGATTATGACATCACACTAGATAAAATTTCAATTAGATGTGACAATACTAGTGCAATAAACCTCACCAAAAACCTAATTCACACTCTATAACTAAACATTTAGAAGTTAGACACTATTTCATTAGAGAACATATTGCTGATGTTTATCTTGATTATGTGTGTACTGAAGAACAATTAGCTGACATATTTATAAAACCCTTAGGTGAAGAGAGATTTTGTTATCTTAAAGAGAATTAGTATTTGTGATCTATTAGAATAGATTTAAAACTCCTAAGAATGATTATCTAGATTTTAGTTTATTTCTTAAAAATTTTCTTATATTTCTAAGAAAAATCATCTATATGTTTGATTCATTGATTCTCTATGTTTTTAAGAAAAATTTATTTAGAGTTTGATCATGGCTTTGATAAGTTTCAGATCTTTGAAACTCTATTCTTTTGCTAAAATGTCGTAGAGCCGACTCTAATAGAGTTGGAGTCGACTTGAGTTTACAACTCTCTGTTTGCTCATTAGAGCCGACTCTAGCTACTAGGAGTCGACTCTATTTTGAGCATTGACTGTTGTATCGGCTTAGAGCCAACTCTACACTTTGCGGGAGCTGACTCTAAGTGGTCCTCAGTCAATATTTCTAGGGCAGAGCCACACTTTCCTAAACTAAATTGACTCTAAATCGCTCTAACTCCCTTCCACTCCTCTCAAACTACCAAAAATCCTTGATTCTCAACCTCCTTTGATCTTCAATGGCCCCAAGCGTCGAGCATCAGCCATTGGAGTCATCATCACCATCGATAGACAGTTTGCGTGTCGTCCAGCGAGGTAGCCCTCTCCGAGCACGCCATCGACTTCTTCCTCCACTCCAGACGCTGTTCCATCTTCACCCTCATATCAAATCGACTTCTTGACTGAAAAAGCAATTACAATGGGAAGAAAGGTTATTTTCACTTTCTTGAATTTGAAGGTTTTGAGATTAGGAGACTCTTCAGGAATATAGGATGAGAGAAAGTTGTTCATTAGATGTTCCCACCTATCCTGCACTTGTGAGAGAATTTTACAATAATGTCAGTAGAGGAGATGCCAATTTAGTGAGTTATGTGAGAGGTACTCAAGTTCACATAACTTTTAAAATTTGGGGAACATTTTAGAAGTGCCTATTGTTGGGAATTATCCTGAAGCCAATCATTTGATGATTGTGCTAATGTAAATTACATATAAATTATATATTAATAAAAGTTATTTGGCAGTTTATTCATTACAAGAACATCTTCTTAAAACTCTTAATAGTAATGAAGCCCTCATGATCTTCTTCACGATAAAGGAGGATTTATCTTTGAAGGTCCTCAAAAAAAGTTTGCGACCAAATGATATACTATGACAGGGCCATAGTACTATCAATTATAGGACGTTGTATACATATTTGTTGGTTGTCCTCTTAACCAAGGAGTGTAGAGACACTGGTATAACATACAGGTGAAAGTGTAGGAGTACATTTCACCGAACATGACTCATTTTCGGATACTCTACTGTCAAGAGTTAATCCGAGAAGATATAGGTATAAGTATCCTTCAGACCTGAAGATCACAACCGGTGACTTGCAAGAACTCATTGTACTTAGGTGCCGGACCACCTGGATTTTTAATCTAGCTACGAAAGGTTACTGGGTGCAGTCAAGTACTTGTGATAGTCAGTTAGATCAAGATGGAATTTACCTATCCCATTAAAAAGGAGAAATGCTTGTGTTTCAATTTAGCAAGACCTTGGCCAAGGCACTTCATGTGAAGGTCACATGATCACTAAAGTTGAAATCACTTTATGGATTTGCTGTTTAGAGTTGACAGGCTCTTAAGCCATCCTTAGCATTTGTGGTCAAAAGGATGAATTATACGGTAACTGTTTCTTAGGATTCATGGAATTTGCTCGGCAACTCTTCGACCTATCCGACGTCAGGTTCCATTGCTAGACGGCACATCGATTAGTATAGAAAGTTGTTCCTATGCTATCGGCTTAGGTTTGAACCTAGAGAGTCATACACATAGAAGTTTCCTAGGATGATCTATTTGCTATCAATGATTGAGAATCGTATATGATTTAATTAATCAATTTATTGATTGAATTATCTCAATTGGGTTAAGTACAATTGAATAAGATTCAATTTGGTTTAAGTATATTAGAAGGACTAATAAATTTCAAATATTGATTTGAAATTTGACTTGATTTGGATTTAAATAGATTCAGGACTAGCCAAATTTGATTTGGGCTAGGACATGATCTATGTAGGTTCAATCCAATAAATTTAAATCAGCTTAAACCAAAACCCAAACCCAAACCCCATGTGTGAAGAGAGTTTTCTCGATAAGGATCTCACATGATGAGATGGCTGAAATCTCATCTCATGAGAGATTAAATTCTCATGTAGAATTTAATGTATAACATTAATCTTCTCCAAATGGTTCCATTGGAATTCTAAGTGTTAGAATTCATGTACCTCTTTGAATTAACCAACGATGAATTTTAAGTGTTAGAATTCATATCTCTTTGATTTTCACCGAACGTCGGAATTAACCAAACGCTGTGTCTCTTTGGTTTTCACCAACGTCGGAATTAACCAAACGCTGCGTCTCTTTGGTTTTCACCGAATGACAGAATTCTAAGTGTTAGAATTCAATGGGCTAAAGGCTACATTGAGCCTATAAATTAGAGGACATTCTTCACCAGATTATCGAACAATAATAACACACGATATGTCGTGGATTGAAATTCTAAAGAGTTAGAACACAAAATCCTGTGTGATTATGGTATTAGTAAAAGTTTGGTGGATCTTGGAGGAAGATTCAAGTGGAGGATTCAAGATCAGTAAAGTTATTTTTTCGCGAGCTAGCACTCCCGGGAATCTGATCATTCAGGGACTTCGCGTGGACGATATTAGAGGCCGGATGATTGAATGACTACAGAGCAATAAGATTTACCTATTGTTCTTAAGGTAAGTGATTTGATCCCTAGATCTTAAGGCATGCTTCAAAATAAGTAGTATGACTTCTCATCTTGAAGATTAAGATATGATCTTGATGTTTTTATTTATATGCATATTTTAGATCAAACGATCCTATATATAAGGCAAAGATATGATCTTGATGCATGTTAGATAGATTAATATTTAATCTTTAAAATTTGCATTGATATTGTTATCAAATTATTAAATATGCATGCCTCGGAGTTTGATTCTCTTACAAATGGTATCAGAGCCTTGGTTTCATCTTGATCTAATTTATTGCATGTAAATTAATGCTCATATTAATTTTGTAATCAAAGCTAAAACGGATCACCAGGCTATTGATTAAAAATCCAAATTACCCATTCAATGAGGTATTATGTGACATATTGCCGTGACGTTATGGTTCTTTTATTATTGATGCTTAGTCAAAAGATAATTTAAATTGATCTTTGGCATCAAAACACAGATTACACACACTCTCAAGAGATGTTTTATATTTGATACATATTGATGTTGTATAAAACATGATATTTGCATGTTTAGTATAAAAACATAGATATGAGATATGATGGCTTGATGTCTATTATGAAACATACAAATATTTATGAAGTCTTATTTGAATGTCAAATATTTTTCATAATCTTTTTAGATACGATCTAAATATAGGAATTATGAGTAGTTAAATAATGTAACTGATGTATGATTCAAAATATATGATATGAAATATATTTAATCTTTTGGGTTAGCTAAATCAGGTCCATAAAGGGTTAGACCCTAAGGTTTAAATCAAATGGACTATAAGAGTATTTGATCAAATCTAAATTAATTAGTTAGGTTAAGGATGCTCTAAATCAAACAATAGTTGTAGTTGATCATGTCCTTATCTTTATTAAACCAAATGGAGGTAGATTAGGCTCTGTGGTTGAGCATGAATCTCTTAGATGGTCAAATCAAAATTGGTTAGCCATATGATGTCAAGGTGAGTTGGCAAGTTGCTCTAGGATCAACGATCGAATAATTTTTAATTGGGAGCTACTCGTATTGATGCATCTTTAATGAGTTAATGGCATATCCCTCCCATCGATCTCACTTACCTGGTCAATATGGGGAACCATTTATGATTCAGATCATTTACCTGATTCGGATTGACCCATGCCTATAAGGAAATCAGTTTGACTGATTTAGGTGCTACTTAACCTGACTTAATCTTGTTTTATTCTACCGATTTCATAGATTCAGTGGGAGAACTTAATTAGTCAATTTATCTTTAGATTATTAAATCCTCTAAAATTATTAGTCCTTAAAATGAAATAGTTATATAATAATTAGATCATAGCCTCCCATTAAGGTGGATGATAATGAGTCCGATGTCTTGATAATCATTGGAGGCACTCCATGCCTGGTGCTTGTCAACCATCGAATTATCATTCATTATATGATAAGTCAGCGTAACTATTAAATAGACAGTCAGGTGGGCCAAGCTTCACTCGGGCTTGGTTGTCTATTGATAAGTTACATTGATTATATCATTTAATGGTTGGACCTAACTAGAACTTTCAGTGGAGGCACTCCATGCCTGCTGAAGAGAAACATGGGGCAATGATGACGCACGATCGCTGATGTGGAACGCCCGGAAGCTTGATCTGGTTGCTGACGTGATTCTCGGGCGGCCGAACAACCTGCAAGAAGTCCCAAGATTGGAGGGGTTCTCCGGTGGGGACCCTCTGATGCCCAAGTCAGTGATCAAGGTCACAGTCGAAGAAGAGCTCGAAAAAGCCCTTTAAGGTCGAGAGAACTCTTAGAGGTAGAGTTGCTCTGGGTGGAAAAGTGAGAGTGCTTATGTTAGTGTACATGAATCTCTTGTGGACTTGCCCTTTTATAGGCCGTTGAAATTTGCATGGGTTCGGCTGCATGACATTCCGTGAGGAAGGAATGTCTGCGGGATATGTGGGGGTTACGTAAACTTGGGCTGGTTGGTGGGTCCCATCCCATCGGAGAGGGAAAGCCAGCGGTTGGTGAGCTAGGTCCCATCAGTCGACGAAATCGATTGGTAGGTGGGCCTGGCCCCATCAACAGCATGGTCAGGAGATGCCAGTCTGAGCAGGTCAGATGGTTGGTGGTTTTGGTAGGCGCAGGAGAAGCCGAGGCGGATGGGGCCGACCTGGAGAGGTCGGGGCTGCCATGGCATGCTCTGGAGAAGCCAGGGTGGACGGGGCCGACCTGAAGAGGTCGGGCCGCCACGGCATGCCTTGGAGAAGCCAGGACGGGGGGCCGACTTGGAGAGGTCGGGCCACCACGGCATGCTCTGAAGAAGTTAGAGCGGACGGGGCCGACCTGGAGAGGTCGGGGCCGCCACGGCACGCCTTGGAGAAGCCGGGGCGGATGGGGCCGACTTGAAGAGGTCGGGGCCGCCACGGCACGCCTTGGAGAAGCCGAGGCGGATGGGGCCGACCTGGAGAGGTCGGGGCCGCCACGGCACACCTTGGAGAAGCCGAGGCGGACAGGGCCGACCTGAAGAGGTCGGGGCTGCCACGGCATGCTTTGGAGAAGCCAGAGCGGACGAGGCTAACCTGGAGAGGTCGGGGCTGCCACAGCATGCCTTGGAGAAGCCGGGGTGGATGGGGCCGACCTGGAGAGGTCGGGGCCACCACGGCATGCTATGGAGAAGCCGGGGCGAACAGGACCGACCTGGAGAGGTCGGGGCTGCCACGGCACGCCTTGGAGAAGCTGGGGCGGACAGGGCCGACCTGGAGAGGTCGGGGCCACCACGGCATACTCTGAGAAGCCGGGGCGGATGGGGCCGATCTACATAGGTCGGGGCCGCCACGACACGCCTTGGAGAAGCTGGGGTGGACGGGGCCGACCTGGAGAGGTTGGGGCCGCCACGTCATGCCTTGGAGAAGCCGGGGTGGGTGGGGGTGCGCTTGTGCCATGTGGTGGATTTTGCCATGATTACTCCTGTGGCTTTATTAGCTACATCATTGGCCACATCAGATGCCCCCCCGCTCCTGAGCGTGAAGGGCCACACGCCAGCCATCCTTTGGGCGAAAGGGGCGCGAAAATTCAAAGACTATGACAACTGATTACGGGTGCCTTAAGTGGCGGGTAGATCAGCGTGCCTTCCCGAAGCAATGTCGCCTCGAAGATCTTCCGTAATCATGCGGTAGGTGGGCGTTGGCGTCGGCCTCGGACGATTTGAGGGGGTGCTTCTCGGTGGATGGAAAAAGTAGGAGTCATCATTGCTGCTCCGTTCTTCAAGCATGATTATTGGCCGGAGACCCCGCTCCTTGGTGGAATCGAGGTGGGGCGCCTCGAGCGTGGGCGAAATGGCCGGCGCTTCGGGATGCAGCCAATAGGCGAGGGCCATGTGGCCAATCCTGGGGCGGAGCAGTTTGAAATTGGGGTATAAAAGGCGCCCCTTAGGCTCGGGGGAGAGCTTTACACTGTCATTGCCCTCCTGCCTCCTTCCTTCTCGAGCTCCCTTGCAACCCAGACCTTCAGCCTTCGTCTTCTTAACAAATTCCCAGGTTAGTTCCCATTTTTCACCTTCAACCTTTGATCCATGGACCGTAAAGCCATTAAAGAGGGTAAGAAACCAGTAGTACACCCGTCCTCTTCCCGGTGGGAGCAGTTCTCATTTCTTTCCATTGTCCGGTGTCTCCTCTGGTAACTAGCCTTGACCTGGCGGGGCCGGGGGGGATTGCTTCCACCATAACCCCTGAGAAGGTAGAGGCCATTAGGGCCACGTATAAGGTCCTAAACTTCATCCGCTTGTCCGTGCCGGGACCCGAAGACATAGTGAACTCCGTCTTCCCAGGTCGGGTTGCTTTGTACGAGGAGTTCTTTCGGTGCGGGCTGCGGCTTCCTTTCCATCCTTTTTTCTTGAATCTTTTGAATAGATATAGGTTAGTGCCGGCGCAGTTGACTCCGAACTCAGTTCGGATCTTTGCGCCTTTGTCATCCTTTGCCATTTCTAGGGATCCGCGGCCAGTTTGTCCCTGTTCTAGGCTCTTTACAAACTCCATCGCCAGGGTGAGGGGGCCTGGTGGGTGTTCACTGCTAGGCCGGGTAGGGCTCTTCCATTGGGTCTTCCGTCCAAAATAAGGGGGTGAAAGTCCCGGTTTCTTTTTGCCCATGTGGAGGGAGTGAGGACTGAGTGGGGGGAACCGAATGTTAGCTCCAATGAAAATTCAGCCGTAAATGATAAGGATGGGGAGCTCTTCGCCACTTCTCTAACTCCCAGATCCCTTCTTACAAGGACCTCCTATCCGAGGAGAACTTGTACGAGGCCGAGTTGGCTCCGACAGTTGGTGAGCACAGAAATCCTTCCTTCTCGCCTTCGGCCGGACGTTGCTTTTACCCAATTTATAGAAATTTCCCTTTTCTTCTTTTCTTCTTTTTACATACTAACCTTTATTTTTTATGCAGCCATGAGGTTTCCTGCAGAGAAATTTGAGGCCGTCGCGCGCCAAAAAAAATAGGTGGCCGACGAGCAGGCGAGGCCGGCCAAGAGGGCATGAAGGGGAGCCCGTCTCGGACCGGCCGAAACACCAGAAGCCCCCCCAGTCCGAGCACCTGTGGAGGAGCCGGTTAAGGAGGCACCGGCCGAAGGAGTAGTCCCCAGGCCAGCCGGGGCCGAGATGGTGGAGGGGGAAATCCCAGCCGCCACTGAGGCAGCAGTGGTGGTTTTGGATCCTGAAGAGGAAGCCCCTGCCGCTGCCGATTTAGCCGAGGCAGGGCAGGTGGCGATTGTCAGAAGCCCTCCGGCTCCCACCGAGCCAGGACGGAGAAGGCGCCTCCCACAGTTGGAGAAGGGGAGGCTGCCGCTAGGAGCCCCAGGGCCGGGGCGAGGAGGTCCAGCGAGCATCAAGCCGAGAAGGGGAGCTCGTCTCGGCAATTCGAGCACCGTTCGGCACAGCGGCCACCGGACGAGCCGCTGGGGGGGCCAGCGAGGCCGGTGCCCAGGCTGCTCACCATGGAAGACGCTGGGCAGGCCGCCGCCTTACTGTCAAGGGTGCGGACCTCGGCGACCGACGAGGAGATAGGGCGGTAGTCCCACGCCGCCCTCCTTGACATGGTTATGGTCAATGTGCTTCAGGTAACCCTTCGAACATAGTCTCCTTTTAACATACTTTAGTCGATCTGTGGCTGATGGGCTCCCTTGGTGCAGTTGGCCCACGGGGCCTTGGCCCTTCGTGCGGTGGCGACTCATACAGGGGAGGCCCTTGCGCTCACTATTGGGCGGGCCAATAAGTACAAGGAGCAGGCTCGTGCGCTGTTTGAGAAGCTGACTCGGCAGCAGGAGGCCAAGGTCGTGAGGAAGACCTTGGCGGCCGGGTAAAGGAAGCGGAGCACCGAGCCGAAGTCGAAGGCGGCCGAGCCTCTACGGCCGTGACCCAGCTATCCCTTGTCTCATCCAGGCTGGACTCGGCCAGGGCCGAGATAGAGGAGTTACATCGCCAGCTCCAATATGTAGAAGGTCGGCTGACGCGGCGGTGGACGAGGCTCGGCGGCGATGAGAGAGCTGCCACATGGGGCGGCACGGACGATGCCGGGCATGAGCGGGCCGGGGTGGAGGCCCATGCTCATGAGGCCAGCGCTCGCACCGAGGAGGCAGAGAACAAGGCCTGGGAAGCCGAGCCGCATGTCAGGGAGGCTGAGGCCAATGCCGAAGCATGAGCCCGGGAGGCCGAAGCAGGGCGAGGCGCAGATCCAAGAGACCAAGGCCAAGGCGAGGCACAGATCCAGAGGCCGAGGCCAGAGTGACCAAAGCATCGTCGATTTTAAGGCCTCGGTGGAGTTCGAGCATGAGGTTTTGGAGGCCAGTTTCGATGCCTATACGAAGGGCTTCGAATTTTGCAAGGAGAAAGTGTCCGCAGCCTTCAATGTTAGTAGCTCCGACCTCGAAAAGATTCAGTCCCAGGGATCCTGGCGATGAGGAGACGGTGGAGGAGGAAGGGGTCGAGTAGAGGAAGAGGCCGGAGAGGAGCCGGGCTGAGCGGGCCCTAGGAAATTTTGTATCTTTTCTTCTTCCTTTGTACCCGACTCCGGGTCGAATTTTGTAACTATTATGAAGTACTTAATGAAAAGATGACCATTTTCTAGATGCTTTGTTCCCCTATTTGTAAGGTACCATGCATGTTGAAAGTGCCGCGGCAGATCCTGGTACTTATATCTGATAGTGTCCAAATAGATTCATAGGAACTCGCACCACTGAATAGACTTGCAGATAGTTGAGGTAACTTAACGCCGGCCGTAGTCATTTGGGAACGCCTTTTAAGCTTTCTCTTTGTTGTCTATCTCTACGGCGGCCGAACGCACTGTAAACTTGTGAACTTAGGAGTCCACTTGGACGGGTGCGGAGCTGTTGAACTTATGGGAGCACCTTGGTGATTAATCCCGAAGGCTGCATTGGCGGGCGAAGTTCACTGGGGGTGGTGTGAAACTGAGCGATGCCTTTTTAGTTAAGGTGTCGACGGGTTCCGTCTTTGGGCTGTTCCAATGTACCGAGATCGAGGTTGAAGGGAAAAGCTGGGGCGAGGCCGACTAGGGTGAGACCTGGGCGCGAGCTCGAGGCCGGCGCCGGGGCGGCAATTTGAGGCTGGGGCTGAACCCAGAGGCGGACGCCTAGCACTTTTTAGAGACTACTGAGGTAAAATCATGGCTTCCAGAAGTCTCCTGAGCCTCAGAGGGCGATCCGAGAGTTGAGAGTTATTAGGTTCCTTTTGAACCCCGAAGGGTGATCTGAGAGTTGAGAGTCGTCAGGTTCCTTTCGAACCCGAAGGGTGACCTGAGAGTTGAGAGTCGTCAGGTTCCTTTCGAACCCCGAAGGGTGACCTGAGAGTTGAGAGTCATCAGGTTCCTTTCGAACCCCGAAGGGTGACCTGAGAGTTGAGTCATTAGGTTCCTTTTGAACCCCGAAGGGTGACCTAAGAGTTGAGAGTCGTCAGGTTCCTTTTGAACCCCGAAGGGTGACCTGAGAGTTGAGAGTCGTCAGGTTCTTTTGAACCCTGAAGGGTGACCTAAGAGTTGAGAGTCATCAGGTTCCTTTTGAATCGCCTCGAAGGTTTAAGAACCGCTACGAGGGGCAACTCAACCGGTTACGGAGCCTTAGGGACTTGAACGACTCAGGGCACCGCCGTGCCGGGCCGAGTGGTGTTCCATGGGCCGCGATGCCGGCGAGGTCCTTTTGAACCGCCTCGGGGGTTTAAGAACCGCTGTGAGGGGCGACTCGACGGTTATGGAGCCTTAGGGACTTGAACGACTCGGGGGCACCACCGTGCCGGGGCCGAGTGGTGTCCATGGGCTGCGATGCCGGTGAGGTCCTTTTGAACCACCTTGGGGGTTTAAAAACCGTGTGAGGGGCGACTCGACCGGTTACGGAGCCTTAAGGACTTGAATGACTCGGAGGCACTGCTGTGCCGGAGCCGAGTGGTGTCCTATGGGCCGCAATGCCGGCGAGGTCCTTTTGAACCGCTTCGGAGGTTTAAGAACCACTGCGAGGGGCGACTCGATCGGTCACGGGGCCTTAGGGACTTGAACGACTCGGGGGCACCGCCGTGTCGGGGCCGAGTGCTGTCCCATAGGTCGGAGAGGTCTTTGAACCACTCGGGGTTTAAGAACCGCTGCGAGGGGCGACTCGACCGATTACGGAGCTTAGGGACTTGAACGACTCAGGGGCACCGCCGTGCCAGGGACGAGTGGTGTCCCATGGGCCGCGATGCCGGCGGTCCTTTTGAACCGCTTCGGGGGTTTAAGAACTGCTATGAGGGTGACTCACCGGTTACGGGGCCTTAGGGACTTGAACGACTCGGGAGCACCGCCGTGCCAGGACCGAGTGGTGTCCATGGGCTGCATGCCGGCGAGGTCCTTTTGAACTGCTTTGGGGGTTTAAGAACTGCTGCGAGGGGCGACTCGACCGGTTACGGAGCCTTAGGGACTTGAACGACTCGGGAGCACCGCCGTGCCGGGGCTGAGTGGTGTCCCATGGGTCGCGATGCTGGCGAGGTCCTTTTGTGAGATCTGGCCTTTGGATGCAGGGAAGAAACAACTTTGGTGCCAAAGAAGATCCTTTATTGTTCACCTCATGAAGAGATACATCATTGATAATTTGACGGAGGTTGTCGCATTCCAGGTACGCGGAATGAGTCGGCCATCGAGCTCTTCAACTCGGTATGCTCCTTGATGGAGCACCTCGGTGACGCGGTAAGGACCTTCCCAATTGGCGGACAGCTTGACTCCCTCCATTGGCTTGGACACCTCAGCCTTTCTTAGAACCAGATATCCAGGGCGAAACACTTTGGGGCGGACTCGGGCGTTATAATACTTGGCTGTCCGTTGGCGAAAGTGGCCATGCGCAACCGTGCCCGATCACGCACTTCGTCAATGAAGTCGAGGTTTGCCCTCAGCTGGGTGAAGTTGTCCTCCTGGTTGTAGGATTCCACACGTGGGCTTGGCAGTCCGATCTCCACTGGATGACTACCTCGGACCCAAAAGTTAGACTAAATGGGGTCTTGCCTGTTGGAGCTCTTGGGGTTGTGTGGTAGGCCATAATACACTAGGAAGCTCTTCTACCCATCGGCCTTTGGATCCGTCCAACCGAGTTCTGAGCCCCCTAAGGATGGTGCGGTTCATGACCTCGGCCTCCCATTGGTTTGGGGGTGGCCGACAGAAGTGAATCGTGGTGGATGCCCAGTTCGTCACAGAAGGTCTTGAATGTGGCATTGTCAAACTGGCGACCGTTGTTGGTGATGAGAGTGTGAGGTAGGCCGAAGCGATATATGACCGACTTCCAGAAGAAGGCTTTGACCTTGCTCTCAGTGATTTTGGCCAGTGCCTCGACCTCAACCCATTTGGTGAAGTAGTCGATAGCGACAATTAGGAACTTCCGCTATCCCAAAGCCGGGGGGAATGGCCCAAGGATGTCCATCCCCCACTGGGCAAAGGGCCATGGAACTGAGAGCGGATTTAGAGGAACAGAGGGTTGGTGCTGGATGTGCACATGACGCTGGCAGCCATCACACTTCTGAACTAACCTAGCTGCATCATCCCTCATAGTGAGCTAGAAGTACCCTTGTCGGAGAGCCTTCTGGGCTAAGGATCTGCCCCCCAGATGATTCCCACAAATGCCTTCATGGATTTCTCTGAGGATATAATCGGCGTCGGCAGGTCCCATGCACTTGAGCAGGGGGTAGGAAAATGATCTTCTGTATAGATGTTCATCTACGAGAACGAATTTGGAGGCCCTCCACTTAAGTAGCCTGGCTTCGTTGCGATCATCAGGGAGGGTGCCATCTGTGAAATAGCGGACATAGGCATCCATCCATGTCGGCTCTTGGGTGAGCGGGAGGACTTCCTTGCTGTCTTCTATGCTGGGTCTTTCTAGGCGTTCGATGTAGGCGTCCCTTGTGATGCTGTCGGTGGAGGTAGCTAGACAGGAAAGGGTGTCGGCCTTGGCGTTCTCACTCCGGGGAATGTAGCTGATGCTGAAATAAACTAACGGGGAGACCAAGAGCCGAACCTTGTTCAAGTATGGAGCTATGGCGGGATCGCGTGCCTCGTACTCCCCGTTGATTTGCCTGGAGACGAGTTGCGAGTTAGTGAAAGCTCTGAGGTGACTTATTCCAAATTCTTGAGTGAGCCTCAGCCCTGCCAATAGGGCCTCGTACTCAGCTTGATTGTTGGTGGCTTCGAACAAGAACCGGAGGGCACACTCCACCATCTCTCTATCGGGGCCTGCAAGAATGAGGCCGGCGCCGCTTTCCTTGGGAATTTGAGGCACCATCCACATGGAGGATCCAAGACTCCTCATCATCCTTTGGCTCGGCAACAGGTTGCTCCACGGGAGCCTCCTCGGTCGACTCCTTAACCCAAGTGCACTCGACCAGAAGTCGGCCAGGACCTGGGACTTCAGGGCAGGTCGAGCTTGAAAAGAGAGATCAAACTCTCCTAGCTTGATGGCCCACTTGGCGAGTCGGCCTGAGGTGTCCGGACGAGCCAGGATGGCTCGGAGGGGTTGGTCCATGAGCACCACAATGGGATGGGCTTGAAAGTATGGGCGGAGACATCCGACGGAGATGATCAAGGCAAGATGATTTTTTCTGTCTTGGAGTACCTAACCTCCGCGTCGTGGAGCACCTTGCTCACGTAATATACATGCCTCTGGGTCCGTTAGCATCGAGATGCACTAAGACTGAGCTAACGGCTTCTGGAGAGGCGGCGAGGTAGAGAAAAAGACTCTCCCCATCCCTTGGCTTAGACAGGAGTGGTGGGGAAGACAGGAACACCTTCAACCCGTCGAAGGCTTTTGGCAATCGTCCGTCCACTCGAAGCTGTTCATTTTCGCAGGGCTTTAAAGAAGGGCAATCATCGCTCGGCCGACTTGGAGAGGAAACGGCTTAGAGCTACCATGCTCCCGGTGAGCTGCTACACCTCCTTCTTGCTAGATGGCGGCCTCATATCGAGGATAGCACTGATCTTCTCAGGGTTCGCCTCGATCCCTTGCTGGGTCACCATGAAGCCCAGGAACTTGCCTGCTATAACGCTGAAGGCACATTTCTTGGGATTCAGCTTGACCTGAAAGTGGCGGAGGTTGTTGAAGGTTTCTTCTGGGTCGGAGACGTGGTTGGAAGCATGGGTGCTTTTCGTCAGCATGTCGTCCACATAGACCTCCATGTTCCGGCCTAGCTGATCTTGGAAGACTTTGTTCATCAACCTTTGATATGTCGCTCCCACATTTTTGAGGCCGAAGGGCATTACCTTATAACAATAAATGCCTTTCTCTGTCATGAAGGACATGTGTTCCTCGTCGCTCGGGTCCATCTTTATTTGATTATACCTGGAGAAGGCATCCATGAAGCTGAGAAGTTCATGGCCGGAGGTGGAATCCACCAGCTGGTCGATCCGGGGCAGAGGAAAACTGTCCTTCGGCAGGCCTTATTCAGGTCAGTGAAGTCAATGCAGATCTGCCAGCTTCGTTCGCCTTTGCACCATGACCACATTGACCAGCCAGCTGGGTAGCGTGCCTCTTGGATATGGCCGGCGGCGAGTAGCTTGTTGACTTCTTCGTCAATGGCCTTTTGCCATTTGGGAGCAAAGCTTCTCTTCCTTTGGCGGACTGGACGACACTTTGGATCAATGTTCAGCTTAGGGTGATCACCTCCGGAGGAATACTAGGCATGTCGGATGTCGACCAAGCGAATATGTCTGAGTTGGCCCACAGAAAAGTCAAGAGGTGATCACGGTCTTCTGGGGGAGGAGTCCGCCGATGTGCACGGTCCTCATCGGGTCATCTCCAAGAGGAAAAGTTAAAAGCCGCTCGGTCGGTTCTCCCCCTTTGCTAGATTCCCTGGGGTCAGGTGCTTCTGGGGCCGACTCAGCTTCCTAAGGACTTGACACTGCATGATAACAAGGCAGGACTGAGCTAACTTCGCCTTTCATCTTTCCGACGCCTCCACTAGTAGGGAACTGCACCAGCAAACGCCGGGTGGAGATGACTGCATCCAATAGATTTAGGCCTGGGCGCCCGAGGATGGCGTTGTACGCCAAGGGGACTCGTACGACCAAGAACTTCATGATAACTGTGCTTTGGCATGGCGGCATTCCGATCGTCACAGGCAAGGATATTTCGCCCTCAACCCTTACTGAATCCCTATGAATCCGACTAGAGGGGTTGCCATGGGCTGAAGAGTCAAGAGACAATCCCATCCTAACAAATACGTCGTAGTAAGGATGTCAGCTGAGCTGCCACTATCAACTAATATCCTTTTTATAGGGTATTTGGCTATCGTCATGGAGACGACGACGCCTTCATTATTTACATTGTCAACATTTGCTGATCCCCCCCAAGAACTACATCACCCGGCCTCCTCCCCTCTCGGCCGCTTAGATGAAGAAGCCTCCCCAAGACACCATCCCGACGTCCGCTCCGTGGGGTGTTGTCGACAGTGGCCTGAGCGGGCGGAGCGCTGGCAGTGGTTGTGGCACCTTCTGGACATACTTTCGAGGTAGCCCCATCGGATAAGCTCCTCGATGGCGCGCTTCAAGTTGTAGCAACTTCGGTGTCATGGCCATAGTCTCAGTGGAAGCGGCAGTAGCGGCTCTTGTTGTGGGGGGTGCCCTTCTTCATGGGAGGAGGCGTGGAGGTAAGGCTCGCCTCAATCTCCATAAGGATATGAGCGGGGAGCAAGAAGAGGCGTGAGCTCACCCTCCGAGGGGCGAGGCTTCGGCTCGCGGTCTGATCGATGGGGCGGCTCGGGCCGCGAGGGCGAGAAGGTCCACTTGGCTCTGGGAGCAAGCTTGCGGCTGGAGCCCTTTGAGGATTCTCGGCGGGTGAGGTCGGCCTCATCTGCACGGATGTACTTCTGAGCCCGAGGAGGAGGTCGGAGTAGGAGCTCGGGGGCTTCTTGTCCAAAGAGAAGGTGAAGCAGGACGGGAGCCCCCGCTTCAGTGCCAACGTTGTCACCGCGTCGTCCAAATGGTAGACTTCAAGGGCGACAGTCTTGAACGGGCCACAAAGTCCCGCAGTGACTTTCCCTCCTTCTGGCACACGGAGAAGGCTATCCGTGACCCTCGGGATCCGCCGGCAGGCATCAAAATGGCCAAAAAGGCCCTTTCAGCTCTCAAAAGAGTCGATGCTGTGAGGGAACACGCGCGAGCAGCTTTTCATAGAGTGAGGGAAAGCCTTGCAGAGGAGGGCGTCCGAGCACCATGGACTTGCATCATGGCTTATAACTCTCGAGGTGGTCGAGAGGGTCGTCGTACCATCGTACAGATCTATCTGAGGGAAACGGAATCTGAAGGGGACGGGCTCCTCCAGTATCCGGCGGGTGTAAGGAGGACGGGTGTCATACTCTTCCTCCGATTGATTGTTGATTTTTTGGCGAGCTCGTCTAGTCGCCGATGGTACTCCTCTAGGCGTCCTCCTCACCTGGCGGCTGATCGTCGGGCCCTCCGAGAGGGCTCGGAGGATGAGGAGGAAGAAGAAGACGGAGAGGGACGGAAGGTGGGACTTCCTTTGGTTCCTCCTGGCAGGGCGGCTCTGGAGAAAACTTGCTCGGCCACAGTCAGGGAACCGTGGCCACTTGAGGGGCTCACGACAAGGTTTCCTAGGGGAAGCCTGACGACGACCGGCCTCTCGCTGGGGAGAGCCTCCCCTCGCGACTGCTGACTGGCAGGGGGAGCGATCTGATGCTGAGTGGCCACGGACTGTTGCTCCTGAGTCCATGGACCATGGCGTGAGAGCTTAGACTTGTCGGGTGAGGGCCGCCAGCTGCTCAGCTGGGACGGCCGCTTCCGATGGAGGGCAGGCGACCGAAGGGTCGGCAGCAGGGGGATTAACTTCCTGTTGCCTAGCCGGTGGGAGATGCCCCTCGGGGTGGCAGAGGCGTCTTGTGCCCGCACCATCACCATCACTCAGTGAGGGGAGAGGAGGATGCTGAAAGGTTCTTCTTTTTAACCTCCTTCCCCTACTGGCGCGCCAATCTGATGACGCACGATCGCCGATGTGGAACGCCGGGAAGCTTGATCTGGTTGCTGATGTGATTCTCGGGCCGAACAACCTGCAAGAAGTTCCAAGACCGAGGGGTTCTCCGGTGGGGACCCTCCGACGCCCAAGTCAGCGATCGAGGTCACAGCCAAAGAAGAGCTCGAAAGAGCCCTTTAAGGTCGAGAGAACTCTTAGAGGTAGAGTTGCTCTGGGTGAAAAGTGAGAGTGCTTATGTTAGCGTACCTGAATCTCTTGTGGACTTACCCTTTTATAGGCCGTTGAAATCTGCACGGGTTCGGCCATGACATTTCGTGAGGAAGGAATGTATGCGGGACATATGGGGGTTACGTGAACTTGGACTGGTTGGTGGGTCCGTCCCATCGGAGAGGGAAAGCAGCGTTGGTGAGCCAGGTCCTATAGTCGCGGAATCGACTGGTAGGTGGGCCTGGTCCCATCAACAGCGTGGTCAGAAGATGCAGTCTGAGCGGGTCAGACGGTTGATGGTTTTGGCAGGCCAGGGCCGACCTGAAGAGGTGGGGCCGCCACGGCATGCCTTGAAGAAGCCGGGGCGGACGGGGCTGACCTGGAGAGGTCGGGGCCACCACGGCATGCTCTGAAGAATCGGGGCAGGGGGCTGACCTAAAGAGGTCGGGGCGCCACGCACGCCTTGGAGAAGTCGGGTGAACGGGGCGACTTGGAGAGGTCGGGGCCGCCATGGCATCTCTGGAGAAGCCGGGCGATGAGGCCGACCTGGAGAGGTCGGGGCCGCCACGGCATGCCTTGGAGAAGCCGGGGCGACGGGGCTGACTTGGAGAGGTCGGGGCCGCCACGGCACGCCTTGGAGAAGCCGGGGTGGACGGGGCTGACCTAGAGAGGTCGGCCGCCACGGCATGCCTTGAAGAAGCGGGGTGGACGGGCCAACCTGGAGAGGTCGGGGCTGCCAGCACACCTTGGAGAAGCCGGGGCGGATGGGGCCGACCTGAAGAGGTCGGGGCTGCCACGGCATGCTTTGGAGAAGCTGGGGCCGACGGGGCCGACCTGGAGAGGTCGGGGCCACGGCACGCCTTGGAGAAGCCGGTGCGGATGGGGCCAACCTGGAGAGGTTGGGGCCACCACGGCATGCTCTGGAGAAGCCGGGCGGACGGGGTTGACCTGGAGAGGTCGGGGCCGCCACGACATGCTTTGAAGAAGCCGGGGCGGATGGGGCCGATCTGCAGAGGTCGGGGCCACCACGGCACGCCTTGGAGAAGCCGGGCAGACGGGGCCGACCTGGAGAGGTTGGGGCTGTCACGGCACGCCTTAGAGAAGCCGGGGCGGACGGGGCCGACCTGGAGAGGTTGGGGCCACCACGGCATGCCTTGGAGAAGCCGGGGCGGACGGGGCGCGCTTGTGCCACGTGGTGATTTTGCCATGATTACTTCTGTGGCTTTATTAGCTACATTATTGGCCACATTAGGTAAAACTGAATACTAAGAATTGTTTTGGAAAACAATTGGTTTTGAACCTACTCTTAGATGCATATGGGTTGGCCAAGCTTCACTTGGGCCTGTATGTAGTCTATGTAGATCTTAGTGCCCACTAAAGAATTAAAATAATTCTTCAAATTGGGGTGCAGAGGTTGCCAATTTGAACAAAATAGTGGGAGAATCTTTAGAGTAAAGTCCAAGTCTTTAGACTGAATCAATTTATATACTACTAAACTTTAGTTTTTTCTTATGCAGAAAATGGTCACTAATTTATTATTAAGGTCTCTATTGGATAGTGACAAGTTGAATGGTTTAAATTTCAATAGCTGGTTTAGAAAACTTAAGATCGTCCTTGAGCATAGAGGATTCTATATATTCTGAATAATCCTGCACCAGAGATACCTAATGCAAACACCAAAGTTCTGAGAGAGACACTTATCAGAAGTGGCTCAGATAGAACTAGCATGTGTTGCATCATGCTAGCAGCAATGAACGATGAATTCGGTCGCCGGTTCGAGAATGCTCAGCCAGAAGAAATCCTTCAAGCGTTGAATGAATCTTTCGGCACACCTGATGACATTGAAAGGCATAAGATTAGTTGTGCTATTTTTAATGCTCGAATGAGGGATGGATCTCCTATCACTGATCATGTATTGTATATGATCAAGAAGAAGAACTCCTAAGCAAGCTCGGCTTTCCCCTACATGAGCAGTTGGAAAAAGATGCGATCCTAAATTCCTTGCCTCCATCCTTCCGACCTTTTCTTACTCATTTTCGAATGACAAAGCCTGCAGTCAACTACCACGGTTTGTTGGGGTTGTTACAGAACTTTGAGAAGGACAACCAGCTCTCTAAGGGTTTGGTTAATGTAGTTGAAGGATTTAAGGTAGGGCATCAATCCTTGGGAAAGGGAAGAAGAAAAGGAATAAGAAAAAGGTGCAACATGCTAGGACATCTATAAGGGGTCAGATGCAGAAGAAGAAAGTTGATAAAAGTCAAACTGAATGCTTTCATTGCAAGATGCAAGGGCACTGGAAGAGGAACTGTCCTCTTTACATTGCCACACGTGATCCAAACAGACCAAAAAGAAAAAGGGGCAAGATGTTGCTCAACAAGGTATTTTATGATAACACCTTGTAATTTTTCTGTATACGATAATCAGACCTGGGTATTGGATACCGGGAGTCCTTTCAACATTTGCAATTCATTGCAGGGACTATAGGTCACTAGAAGATTTGAGGACAATGAAAGATTCCTTAATGTCGGCGATGAAGATTAGTTCTAGTTCTGGCATTAGGAGTTCTTGAAATAGTTTTCAATAGAATGATTATCATTTTTGCCCAACGTTCTTATTGAATGTAATTTCTGTAGGCCTTCTGGCCCAAAGTCATTATGAAATTTTAATAAAGGATGTTACTTTGAATATCATTATGAATGAAGTCACTGTAATGATTGGGCATTTATCTAATGGCATTTATATATTATCACAGCCTGTGAATGTAGTGTACAAATCAAGTAAGCGCCCTAGAATAACTGATGTCATAGATATTTATCTTTGGCATCATCGGCTGGGTCATATCAACAAGAATAGATTAAACATGTTAACCCAGGAGGGCATCATTCGAGTTGATGATTGTGAATCATTAACTACCTATGAATCTATCTTCTTGGTAAAATGACCAAGTCATCTTTTACTGAAAAAGGTGAAAGAGTCAAAGAGCTATTGGGTCTAGTACATACTGATGTATGTGGACCAATGAGCACTTGTGCCAAAGATGGATATTGCTACTTCATTACTTTTATAGATGACCTTTTTAGGTTCGGTTATGTCTATCTTATGCGACATAAATCTGAGTCGTTTGAAATGTTCAAAATATATCATAAAGAAGTAGAAAAACAATCAGGAAAATGTATTAAGACCCTTCGATCAGATCGAGGAGGCGAATACCTTTCAAATGATTTTGTGACATATCTAAGGGAGAATAAGATTCTCTCCCAATGGACTCCTCCAGGAACACCGCAACATAACGGTGTGTCGGAAAGAAGGAATCAAACTCTGTTAGACATGGTTCGGTCCATGATGGGTTTTGCAAGCTTGCCAATATCATTTTGGGGATATACATTAGAATCAGCTTGTCATATTCTCAATAAGGTTCCAAGTAAGTCTATTTCTAAAACTCCATATGAGATGTGGTATGGACATAAACCGGTTATCACCTATCTTAGAGTCTGGGGGTGTCCGGCTTATGTGAAACGTGCAAAATCAGACAAACTTGAACCCAAATCTAACAATATTTTTTTATCGGCTATCCAAAAGAAACCAAAGGATATTACTTCTACAATACTGAAGAACAAAAGTTGTTCATCAGTAATAGAGCAATTTTTCTTGAAAAAGAGTTCCTTAGTGAAGGAGCAAATAGCTCTAATGTTGAACTTGAGGAAGTTCATCAAGTAGAAGAAATAACACAAACCAGTGAACCCTTAGAATCTGAGTTGATTAGATCAAACTCAAAACCCATTTTAGATGCACTATTAAGGCGATCTGGTAGAGTACCACATTAATCGGACAGATACTTAGGTTTCTTGGTCCAGAACGAGGATCCTATTAAGCTCGATGAGAACAACGAGGATCCAATCACCTATATGGATGCTATGCAAAGGACTGACTTTGATAAATGTCTTGATGCCATGAAATCCGAACTTGATTCCATGGAGAAAAATAATGTATGGACATTAGTTGACCCATCCGAAGGAATAAAACCCATTGTGTAAGTGGGTTTTCAAGAGGAAAAGAGGCGCAGATGGAAAGGTAGAGACCTATAAAGCACGTCTGGTTGTCAAGAGGTATCGTCAACGTTATGGTATTGACTATGATGAAACGTTTTCTCTGTGGCAATGCTAAAATCCATTCGGATTATGCTAGCTATAGCAGCACACTTAGATTATGAGATTTAGCATATGGATGTTAAAACCGATTTTCTAAATGGTAATTTAGAAGAACGGTGTATATGATATAGCCTGAAGGTTTTGTATCTGAAGACGAGTCTAAAGTGTGCAGGCTACAAAGTCCATTTATGGACTTAAGTAAGCATCTTGGAGTTGGAACATACGATTTAATAATGTGATCAAATCTTATGGCTTTGTTAAGAACAAAGAAGAACCTTGCATTTATAAATGGGCTAATGGTTCCGTTATTGTATTTCTTGTATTATATGTGGATGATATTCTCTTAATCGGGAATGATGTCCCTGCATTACAAGGAATAAAGACATGGTTATCATCACAATTCTCCATGAAAGATCTGGGAGAAGCATCATACTTCCTAGGGATGAAGATATATAGAGATAGATCTAAGATGATGCTTGGTTTATCCTAATCTACATATATTGACACCGTGCTAAAGAGGTTTAGCATGGAGAATTCCAAGAAAGGCTATCTTCCGATAGGCCATGGAATTCATCTTTCTAAGAAGGATTGTCCGACAACTCCTAATGAAAGAGAACGTATGAGTCGAATTTCATATGCTTCGGCAGTGGGATCGATTATGTACACCATGACATGTACAAGACCAGATATGGCATACTCATTAGGAGTAGTGAGTAGATATCAATCTGATCAGGAGAAAAATACTGGCAAGTTGTTAAGACAATCCTTAAGTATTTAAGAAATACTAAAGACAGTGGTTAATCTATGGAGAGTCTGATTTGAAACTTGTTGGATATACTGATTCCAGTTTTCAATCAGATTATGATGATAGCAAAAGTGTGTCGGGTTTCGTGTTTATCCTAAATGGTGGAGCTGTTTGCTAGAAAAGTTCCAAGCAACATACAGTGGCAGATTCATTGTGCGAGGCAGAGTACATCGCTATATCAGATATCGCGAAAGAAGCTGTGTGGCTGCGAAAGTTTATCTTCGAGCTTGGAGTAGCACCTTCATAGATGGACCAGTCCTGTTGTACAGTAACAGCGCCGATGTCATAGCTCAAGCAAAGGAACCACGAGCACATCAGTGCACCAAGCACATACTGCGTCGGTTTCACCTTATTCGAGAGATTGTAGAACGAGGTGACATAAATCTTCAGAAGATTGATGGAAAGGAAAATCTAGGCGACCCATTTACTAAAGCACTCAGCATCAAAGAGTTTGACGACTATAAGTTAAAGATAGGTATTAGATAGTATAATGAGTGGCTTTAGGCTAAGTGAGAGTTTGTTGGGAATTGTATCCTAAAGCCAATCATTTGATGATTGTGCTAATGTAAATTACATATAAATTGATATATTAATAAAAGTTATTTGGCAGTTTATTTATTACAAGAACATCTTCTTAAAACTCCTAATAGTAATAAAGCCCTCAGGATCTTCCTTCACGATAAAGGAGGATTTATCTTTGAAGGTCCTCAAAAAAAGTTCGCGACCAAATGATATACTATGACGGGGCCATAATACTATCAATTATAGGACGTTGTATATCATATTTGTTAGTTGTCCTCTTAACCAAGGAGTGTAGAGACACTAGTATGACATACAGGTGAAAGTGTAGAAGTACATTTCATCGAACGTGACTCATTTTTGGATACTCTGCTGTCAAGAGTTAATCCAAGAAGATATAGGTATAAGTATCATTCAGACCTGAAAATCACAACTGGTGACTTGCAAGCAACTCATTGTACTTAGGTGCCGAACCACCTGAATTTCTAATCCAGCTACGAAAGGTTATTGGGTGCAGTCAAGTACTTATGGTAGTCAGTTATGGATCAAGATGGAATTTGACCTATCCCGTTAAAAGGAGAAATACTTGTGTTTCAATTTAGCAAGACCTTGGCCAAGGCACTTCATGTGAAGTCACATAATCACTAAAGTTGAAATCACTTTATGGATTTGCTATTTAGAGTTGACAGGCTCTTAAGCCATTCTTAGCATTTGTGGTCAAAAGGATGAATTATACAGTAACTGTTTCTTAGGGTTCTTGGAGTTTGCTCGGCAACTCTTCGACCTATCCGGACGTCGGGTTCTATTGCTAGATGGGCACATCGATTAGTATAGAAAGTTATTCCTATGCTACCGGCTTAGGTTCGAACCTAGAGAGTCACACGCATAGAAGTTTCCTAGGATGATCTATTTGTTGATCAATGATTGAGAATCGTATATGATTTAATTAATCAATTTGATTGATTGAATTATCTCAATTGGATTAAGTACAATTGAATAAGAGTCAATTTGGTTTAAGTCTATTAGAAGGACTAATAAATTTCAAATATTGATTTGAAATTAGACTTGATTTGGATTTAAATAGATTCAGGACTAGCCAAATTTAATTTGGGCTAGGACCATGATCTATGTAGGTTCAATTCAATAAATTCAAATCAGCTTAAACCAAAACCCAAACCCAAACCCCATGTGTGAAGAGAGTTTTCTCGCATAAGGATCTCACATGATGAGATGGCTGAAATCTAATCTCATGAGAGATTAAATTCGCATATAGAATTTAATGTATAACATTAATCTTCTCCAAATGGTTCTGTTGGAATTCTAAGTGTTAGAATTCATGTACCTCTTTGAATTAACCAACGATGGAATTCTAAGTGTTAGAATTCATATCTCTTTGGTTTTCACCAAACGTCGGAATTAACCAAACGCTGCGTCTCTTTGGTTTTCACCGAACGTCGAAATTAACCAAATGCTGCGTCTCTTTGGTTTTCATCAAATGACATAATTCTAAGTGTTAGAATTCAATGGGCTAAAAGCTACATTGAGCCTATAAATTAGATGACATTCTTCACCATATTATCGAACAATAAGTACACACGATATGTCGTGGATTGAAATTCTAAAGAGTTAGAACACAGAATCCTAGTGTGATTCTGGTGTTAACAAAAGTTTGGTGGATCTTGGAGGAAGATTCAAGTGGGAGGATTCAAGATCAGCAAAGTTATTTTTCGCGAGCTAGCACTCCCGGAAATCCGATCATTCGGGGACTTCATGTGGACGATACTAGAGGTCGGACGATTGAACGACTGCAGAGCAATAAGGATTTACCTACTGTTCTTAAGGTAAGTGATTTAATCCCTAGATCTTAAGGCAGGCTTCAAGATAAGTAGTATGACTTCTCATCTTGAAGATCAAGATATGATCTTGATGTTTTTATTTATATGTATATTTTAGATCAAACGATCCTATATATAAGGCAAAGATATGATCTTGATGCATGTTAGATAGATTAATATTTAATCTTTAAAATTTTACATTGATAATTGTTATCAAATTATTAAATATGCATGCCTCGGAGTTTGATTCTCCGTACACCTATTGTTGGAATGATTGCCACACACTCCTCTGACCATTGTGAAGCTTTATCAAGAATGTTGGGAAGAGACGTTACTGAATTTGAAGAAATATTAGTAAATCAGTTAAGTCTGAAGCTGAGACTACTACATAATATATGTAGTAGAATTTTGTTTTCAAAAACTGAAAGATTCGAGTATGTTTCTGAAAGGGATGTTGCTATTATGGATTGTGTGCTTACTGGACATCTAATTAACTTAGCCGAGATGATGATTGGATATATGGCGGAGGCCGGCACAAAGAAAAGATCTACCCTACCTTATGAAATGGTATTAACTCTAGTTTTCAAAAGCCAAAGGATAGATATCCTAGATAATGAGCCTTAAAAGAAATTAAGGCACATGATTATTACAATATTTCTACTTTTCATTGCATGGGATTCAAAAAGATTGATGGTCAATGGCAAGGGAGGATACAGAGTAATGTGCTTAAACCAATAAAAGGAATCAGAGCCGAGGATGATGATGACATTGAAGAGGTCCTCGGACCTTCAGCATCTGCACACGGATCCTCTACCTCTGGACCATCTTTTCCTCCACCTGGACCGAGTTCTTCACCAGCACCAGCATCTATAGCATCATCCTCTGCCTTCACAATAGAGCAATTGATGCAAATTAAAGAAGTGATGAAGTCTGCTTTGGCTGAGCAAGAAGAAAGAATAAATGAGAGTATTCGGGATTAGTCTTTGAACTTCAAGCAATTGATTTATCTCTTGAAACAAAAAGTTGAAAAGATTGAAAACTCAATCAATTCCTCTGTTGAGAACCTGAAGACTGAGTTGCAATACATCTTGGACATAATCAAAGGCATTGTAGAAGAATCAGATATTTATGCAAAGTCTTCTATAGAACTTCAAGTTAACACTCAGAAAGCCTCATCTTAGATTGAAGAGCTGATGGAGTATTGCAAGACTCAAGTAGGAGGAATGGGAGAAATTTTAGCTGAATTGAAGAGACTTCTAAGAGTTTAATTGAAGTGAAAGATTCCTGCCTCTCTTGCTGAGCCAATCCAAGCCAATCAAGTCCAATCCAAGCCAATCCAACCCAACAATCTATCTTAGTCTACTTTTAGAAATCTATATAGTATTCTTAGCTTGTACTTAGGATTTCACTAGAAGTTATATCATGTTGTTGCTTTATATTTGACTTTACTTAGTTTGTATTTTACTTGACATGTACTTGCTTTTATGTAATCAATGAAAAAGTATGAAGTTTTTATGAAAGCTCTTGGATATCTCTAAAATTATTCTGTCATTCTGTGATGTTTTATTCTAATTTGGTTAATTTGTATTTTATCCTAAGCAAGGACTATCCTATACTTTCTTATTTTTTGTTGATAATAAAAAATATGGAGAGTTGTATATGCATATTGAAAATAGTATGCACATGGAGCAATTATTCAAGGGGAGCTTATCTAATTTGAATGATTTGATTTAATAATTAAAATTGATTAATTTGGATAGTTTGATCATTGATAAAATTTTGAATTCATGGAATAGTTGAGCTAAATATTTGGAATGAAATTGAAATTCTACTTACTATCATTCTATTTGAAAAATTATCTAAATTGAAGTTTATTAATTAAGTATACATGCATATACTCAGTGTTTTTGTCATCATCAAAAAAGAAAAGATTGCTGATCTAATTACTGATTTTGATAAATAATAAAAACCACATGAGTATTTTCTTATGTTACTAATAATTTTGATTAAGTATTTCAGAAATTTAAATATTTATTTAATCAAAATTCAAGAAAAATTGAGTTTGAATTCATGTCTAATATCAAATGTCAAGTTTCAGTCATTAGAGCCGACTCTAGAAGTATTAGAGCCCACTCTAAAGCGTATCGAAACAGTTTGGCACTTTTGGCATGAATTAGAACCGACTCATGCAGAGATTAGAGCTGACTCTAATCGAAAGACAGAGAGTCTCATTTCTTAGTCCAATTAGAGCTGACTCTTGCAGGGAATTAAAGCTGACTCTAATAGTTACATAGAGACTATATTTTTCGGAGGTTCATTAGAGCCGACTCTAGCATTCGCTAGAGCCGACTCCCGCACGAGAAGTGTCGACCCCTCGAAAAGCCAGAGCCGACTCCGCGATGAGCAAAAGTTTTTGTTTTGAACATCCCGAGTTAAAGCCAACTCCATGTCTTATTAGAGCCGATTCTAATATGTTAGAAACAGATTTCAGAAGTGTCAGAGACGACTCCAGAGCTTGTTTTTTCTCCAACAAATTTCAATGGCTCTTTCTTCTTTCATGCTAAACACCTCCTCAAGTACTTTTAACGGCTAGCTTTCATCTAAAAGTGAATTTAAAGGAGATTATAAAAGGGGAGCCATCCGACCATTTTAAGAAGATGAAAAAGAAAGAAAATAGAAGTAAAAAATCAAAAAGACAAAGTTCAAATCCAAAATCTTTTTATTCAAAACAGAGTTTAGAGAAATCCAAAGCATTCAAAAGCCTCTTAAGGATTTCTATCAAATCAAAAGGAGAAGCAAATAGCCCTAGTTCTTCAAAAGCCTATACCTCAACATTTTTTCAAAAAGCTTTAATCTTATTTTGAGGAAGATCATCTCAGAGGAATAGAGAGAAAAAAAAAAGAAAAGCCCAACTTCAGAAATCTTCTAAATTAGGCTCTTCTATTTCTATCTTGATTATATTATCTTATTTGCTCATTTGAGGAGCTTTATCACTATTGTAACAATCTTTCTATTATTCTTGTTGATTGATTCAATCAGGGGATTGAATCAAGGAAGGCAGTTTAGCCTTGTTCAAGCTAGAAAGCTTGGGATAGGTTTTGTACTGGTGAACCTATAAAACCGGCTGGGTTCGTTGTGATCCCATTGTTAAAACAACAAGTTTGAATTGTGAGCTTGTAAAACAACTCTGCTGTAATCAGGGTGATTATAGTATAGTCTCAATAGTTTCTTGGGAGTGGATGTAGGTGTAGCTAACACCGAACCAATATAAAATTATTATATTTGTCGTGCTTGTCTCTCTTTCTCTCTAATCTATCTTTATCATAGCTTTGCATTCTTAGTACCACACTCATTGCATATATCCTTGTGCACTATTACTTTAAAAAATTATTTTTTAAGCGCCTAAATTTTTTAAGAACCTAATTCACCCCCTCCTCTTGGGTTGCCATCTGGGCCAACAGAGGGGAAGGCTTCGACAGAAGGATCTTTCTCAGAGATGGTCTTTGGAGAGCAATGGCCTTTGCTAGAGTTTTCTTTGGGCTTAGATTGCCTTCGAGAGCCTACTTAGGGGGCTTTGAGACTTGGTATTTGTACGCTATCGAGGAGGTGAGCCATTATCTGATTTTCGAATGCATTTTAAGGAGTTGACATTCGATAAGGCCAAAATCCCAACAGTTATGGGGATCGACAGTTGATGAAGCTGATGGGCGCTTTATCAAAAATTGAAATCTCGTTGATCATGGATAGAGTGATGTATTTAGCTTCCATTTCTATTTTAGGAAGCTCATTCCACGATCCTTGCGATCAAGATGGTTCATCCTCCGAGATATCCGGCGTGGTTTGAAGCATCAATGAAGGGATGAGGATCGATCCTGGTGAGGTACTAAGATAGCTCGGCTATGCCGAGGTTCAAAGATAGCTCGGCCCTTCCAAAGCACTGAGATAGCTCAGCCCTGTCAAGGTTCGGAGACCGACTTTGGTGTCGATGTCGAAACCGACTCTGGTGTCAGTATCGAGACCGACGATGGTGTCGGTACTAACTCTAGAGTCGGTGAGAAGACCGACTCTGACGTCGGTGCCGAGACCAACTCTAGTGTCGACATTAGGACCAAATCTTGTTGTCTGTTGGATCATAGTCCAGTCAGTTCAAACGTGGCTTGATCAGCCAAATCAAAAATAACTCGATCTTTATTAACTCGACCTTTGTCGTTGGGCACGTTTATTGATTCGATGATAATTTTTTTCCGCATCACATGCTCCCCACTCCCTAGTCCGAAGGGTAGGTTCGGGCATAGGGAGTAGAGTCTTCATATGGTTGAGCTGAGTAGGAACGGTCGAGGCTGACTGTTCAAGGCCAAGGTCGTGGCCGGTTGGAAAAGGCCGAGGTCGAGTCCAAAGGTGGTTGAGGCCGACACCGACTGCCAAGTAGGAGGGATCAATGTCGAGGTCGATGCCGAGGTTGATGCCGAGACCGACAGGCCGAGGCCGATGTTGACTCACCATGGCCGATGCCCAGATCGATGCCGAAACCGATGGGCCGAGCCCGAGGTCGACTTACCAAGGCCGATGCCGAGACCAAAGCCAAGGCTGACGCCAACTTGGGATGGGCCGACTAACCAAGGCCGACTGGGGGGTTCGGCTGAATGCAATCATCATTGCCCATGGGGTTTACTGGCCCCATCAATAAACATTACTATGCTCGACCGTGCTGAAGTACGGAGAAATTTTTACTTGGCCCAGCCAAGGTTTGGAGAATGTTGCTCGGCCCTGCCGAGGTACGGAGAAATTTTTACTTGGCCTAGCTAAGGTTCGGAGAATGTTGCTCGACCGTGCCGAGGTATGAAAATTTTTTTACTTGGCCCAGCCAAGGTTCGAATAATGTTGCTCGGCCCTACCAAGGTAGGATAAATTTTTACTTGGCCTTGCTAAGGTTTGGAGAATGTTGCTCGGCCCTGCCAAGGTATGAAGAAATTTTTACTTGGCCCAGCCAAGGTTCGGAGAATGTTGCTTGGCCCTGCTGAGGTACGGAGAAATTTTTACTTGGCCTTTCCAAGGTTCGGAGAAAAGGACCCGTAGTTCAAATATTGGGCGAGACTTGCTTCACTAGTAATATGTTCGAGGTTTAATCTAGTTCCATGTCTTCAGAATACTATATTCCTTGAAGGTCTTCATTGCTCGAAGATGATTCAAGTTTCATATCCTACGGGCATTGTATCCCTTGAAGGTCTTCATTGCTCGAAAATGATAAAAGTTCCATATCTTGAAGGCATTGTATCTCTTTGATGTCCTCATTTGAAGAGGTGAGCCCCTTGCACTGGATCCTTTCAAACCGGTTCTCTTCTTCGCTTGGCCATACCAGGTAGGATCTGATGTGGGCAATCATTTTAACAGCGCCAGCAGCTAGTAAGTTCGGCGCGAGTAGTTGTCATTGCAGCCCGTCATCCCGAGCAGTAGGAGAGACGGGACGGGGGGATTATGGTCGCTATGTTGAGTCATGACGAAAGAATACTGGTGGTAAGGAGCGAGCCCGACAGGATATGGGCAGGCTCCTTTCTCCTCCCCTCCATGGTGCCGGTTCAACTTCTTTATTGTTGGGCTATCACGAAAGGCTGATGGCTTCTAGTGGATTGGGCGGAAGGACCATCGGTAGGACCGGGATGACTATTCTATTACGAAGCTGCTGAGTGGGTGCAGCGGGAAGAGAACCCCCATGAAGCCCTTGCACCAGCTAGAAGAGGAACATCACTTGTTGGACTAGTATGGAAAATTGGTCCTGGGTGACCGGAGCTGCTAGCGATGGAGGAACCTTGATCGGTGATGGCTGCGAGGGCGCCGTGTTGTTTGTGGGATCAAGCCTTTGAAAGGTGGCCTGATCAGTAGTATTTGTGGTTGCTCTCTTACGGTTGACCATTGAGGAATCATTGCTTGATCAATTTTCTTCAGCATCACTAATCTATTTAATGCACTTCTTCCTCCAACAAAATGCTAAAAAGCTCCAGTTACTATCCCTCTAACAATAAGGATGAAAATTTATTCTAGCACCAAACACAAACTTGCGCTCTTGAATTTGCAAACGAATTGTAGGCTTATCCATGTACTTCGAAAGGCAAACTGAGGTGACTGGTGGACGCAAAAAGCATGGTTGGCAGTGGATGCCGTTAGGAAAATGATCGAGAATGAGAATTAGTCTGTTGCACTTTTTTTTCCTTCCCTTATAATATTACACCATCTTCTTTCTGCCGTTGTTTGCGTTAGCCAATGAAAACTCTTGCCTATCAGAATAAATCAAAATTGCACTCAGTGCAATCCGACTTTTCTTATGCAATGATCTTGACTTGGATTGACGTACGATCCATATTTGCTGGGTTTTTGTTTCTACATTTAGACGCTTGCACCTTGAGTCATATTCACAAAAGGTAGGACGATATCATTAGTGAAACATTGCTGATGGGTTTTAGGAATGATAATAAAATAGAACGAAGTTGGTTTTTAACTTTCCATAATTCATTTTGTTCCCCCACCTCATGTTTCGATCGAGTAATAAGTTCAGTCATCATTCTCAATCACACCCTATTGTCATACCTGTGCTCTTTTTTTTATAAAATATATTTTAACTTTTTAATAAAAATATAATTTAATCAAAAAATATAAAAAAAAATCATATAATTGTTTCTAACTATTAAGAAGTATATAGCAAACATCAAATCTTTATAATAAAAGAAATTAAAGATTAAAATATAATTAGGTTTAGGTATTGAGGGAAGGGTGGCTGCTGACAGGTTACTTGTTTTGAGGACAGAAAAGAAAAAGATGACCGACTACACGCTTTAAGATCTTCTCCTATGCTTGAAAGAAACCATGAAGAACAGCAGTGTCAGTTGGTCGTTAGCCCAAAGGTGGGTAAATTATTGGACCGGTTCCGGTCTTCTCCATTGCCAATCGGAAGGAAGGAAGGAAGGAAGGAAGGAAAAGTCTTGCTTGCTGCACCGCGCGCGCGGTCTCTGGGCTCCTAATCAAATCAGTAATCAGGTCCTTGCAACTGAGTCCATATCTCTATTATATGGCTTGTTGGGTCCAGTTCAACCTTCGGTGGGTCCGACCGGACAACCTATCCGGCGACCCGGGCGTGCTAGGTAGGCGGTGCGCGCAACGGGACCGCCTTGGCGAAGCCCTAGATGGCCGACAGGCCCTGAATGCACGGCGTAGATTTATTCTCCGGAAATTAACGGACGGCGGTGAGTCCATCAGGAGCGCACGTGCCGAGCCGCATAAAGCCGGAATAGCCATGAACGTAACGCCACCGATGATATCCAGCCCTCCAAAGCCGATCCAACGGATCAAAGATTCCTTTAGACAATAACGATCATAAACTCGGTCTGGAGCCGTTTTTCCTTCTCCCTCTTCCTCTTCCTCTTTGCGCCACCACCCTCTCATCTCATCTGTCTCCCTGCTCTTCCCAAAGCCTCCTCTTCCTCCGATCGCTTCAGTTTCTAGACTCTCTCTCTCTCTCTCTCTCGGCGGTCCGAGATGAAAGAAGTTTAGATTCTTTTGATTCCTGATTTGATCTTTGACTCAGCTCGGATCTTCCGTCGCATCCGAAGAATCCTGATTCTCTTGAATTTTCTTCTGTTTTCAATTAGAAAGGTTCCATCTTTCGATCTAAACCAAAGAAGGCATTATAAGTGCCATATCCGATCGATTGGATGGGGAGACACGCATAACGGTGAGAGCTTTGAGCCTCTGATCCAATCTTTCTTTCAAGATTTTTAGGTTGTTCTTTCTCCTTTTTGGTTATGTCTTAGAAACGTAGGATCTTTATTCTGGATATGGGAAATTAGTGGTTTCAGGATGGTCACCGAGAGCTCCATCAAGATGGCGCCGGCAACCCTAACGAATGGGAATTTCGACGATTTTGAGAGGGATCTCGAGGCTTTGCTTCGAGAGCAGCAGCAGGGAAGAGGTGCCTTCGATCAAGAGCGGGATGAGCTCAATATCTTCAGGAGTGGCAGTGCTCCTCCGACTGTAGAGGGATCAAGAACCGCCTTTGGAAGCTTGTTCGGGCATGCCGGACTTACCGAGACCCGCCGCTTTGATGGCCGGGATGGCGGAGAGGTGTTGTCTGAAGAGGAGATGAGGTCGCATCCTGCCTATTTATCCTACTATTATTCCAACGAGAATTTGAATCCCAGGCTTCCTCCTCCCATCGTATCGAAGGAGCACTGGCGTGCGGCACATAGGTTCCGTGCTGGTTCGTTTGGAGGGATTGGTGATAGGAGGAGGAAAGAAACGGGGGATGGTGATGGGAGCAGCAGCTCCCTCTTCTCGTTGCAGCCGGAAGTCCTAATGCGTGACAGGGAACAAGAGATGGTCGAACCAAGTAGAGGCGTCCATCAGAATCCATCCCTGCAGCAATTGTCGGAGTGGCTCGAGCGGGGTACGGATGGGCTTATTGGGTTGCCGGACGTTGGGTTGGGCACGAGGAGAAAGAGCTTTGCAGATGCCTTGCAGGTCCCCTTTTCTTCCTCTCCTCTTCTTTTACCATAACTAGTGTATCGCGATTAATTTATGTGATTTGTCAGTTGCTTTTGGATTTGTTTGAACTTAGCGATAGGCCATCGGTTGTTCTTGGGAAAAATAATTTCACCACCGGATAGATTGTTGACTGCTTGCATGATCCGTGTTGCAAGTGATCTAACTAGAAAGAGATAAGGATAGTTGTAGGTGGCTTCTTTTACTGAAACATGTTGAATGAGATTAAGACATATTTTAGACTGGATTTTGATGTGTGGAGGTTCCCTGCTATGTTTATGAGGCTATAGGGAGCATATGTTTTTGTTGGTTGTGAAAATTTGTGTGGCGTCCTTCTTGCCTATCTCTTTTGCTTCTTGGTTTAAATTTGTTATGGTATATTGTCTTGGACAATTTTCTTTTGTCTCAGAGACAGGTATTGATAACACATGTTCATTTCACGCACCATTGTCTAATTCTTTTAGCCATGTTTGCTGCATCTGTCTCTTATATTCTTTTTTTATAATAGATTCAAGATGATGTGTAAAGTCCTCAAGGATATCCCTTGGTTGCCTTTTTTTTTTTTTTTGGGCATGTGTTCTATATGTGTCATTTAGTTCTATTGATCGTACTCTCTTATTCTTCAAAGCTTTATTCGTAATTCCATTCTTGCTTTTAGCCCTATTTTTGTTATAACAGCTAACATGTTGTCTTTTATAACTTTTTAACCTTTTTTCTCATTTAAATTCCTTTTAAGTTCAAAATATTTTTGTCCGTTAGCAAAAAATGGAGTCCCAAAGCCAGGGTCCAAAATTTGCTTTGTTTTCTATGCAAGGTTTCCTCTTTCTCTACTTCTATATTTCATATGAATTTTCTTGGTCAATTGTTATTTCACCCAAAATGTTACAGATTTTGGGTTTCTCTCATGGGAAGTAACATATCTATCTTCTAATATTCTAAAGTTGGTTTATTTGTTCTCTTCCAATATTTCTTTTCATAATTTATGGGTGATATGTGGTTGCTGGGTTGAAGCAGCAATTTTTGCTCTTACCACAATATTGGTCTGCAGCAAGTTGAAGATGCGCCTCAGTTGTATAGGAGTGAAGTATTTCTAGTTTCCCTTGAGGAAGGCTATATAATAGAGGGACACCATCAAAGATGTGCTCGCCTAAAACAGACACGTACCAAAATCTTCTTTATCATATTTTTATTATATTTCTCCTATCTGATTGACAAATAATTAATCCAGAAAAGACTAAAACAGTATAGTATCTAACAATATCATCAGCAATGTTACTTGGACACATGACATGGGTGTCAAGTGTCCAATCATCTGAAAGAATCCAGCATGTAACTCTTTTAAAAGTTGGATACAGGGAGATGCGTTTATCTTATATGTGTATGTATTTCTATATTATTGATGTAACAGATGTTTGCATATAATGAATAATGAACTTTTATATGCTGCTCAAGTTCATAAAATTTAATAAAATGGTTGCTAATTGCTATGTTAGATTTAATAACTTGCATGTAGAACTGCCAAAAGTAGAAACGTAGTGATGATGACATTGTGATTTGATGGGTAAGTGTCCCAAGTGTCGTACATGTGTTAAAAAAAAATCTAGAGCATCCATGTAACACTATTCAGCAGCAAGTAGCATCTGCCATGACACTTCTGGAATTCCAAATTCTAGTTCATTCATGATGAATTTTGAAAGGAAAGAGCTTGGAGATAGCTATTACTGCAGGCTCCTTGCTACTGGTTATTTAATTCTGTTGCCACAAATGGTTCTAATGCTTGTTATTAGTCTTTGCCATCAAAATTTTATTACACTTTTGGCTGCACTTCTTCTTCTAGTGTCTACTATAGTTACTTCTCTTTGTAGCCTATGATGTGCCGAGTTCAAGTCAATAGAAACCATATCTATGAACTTCACAATATTTATCCATCAGTTGTCTAACTAAGATAACCACCTTCACAATGTACCTTCCTAGTGTGGAGCCAAATTGGTGTTAGACAATGTAGTCAGAAACTAATTTTTGTCCAGCCCCACTTTCAATAACTCTATTTGTTGCTAAGTTGCATAATACTTGGTGCAGATTTGTGCAAAGGTGCACTGCAATACTCATTGCCAGACATAACTTTTTTCCTTGTAACTAAGAAGGCTATTTAACCGTATGATAAATTTTTCCTGATATATGGCTTTGTATATGCAGTGGCTAGTTTGCCTTATGGTTGAGGGAAGGAGACCTTTTCTATTCCTTATAGTTTCTATTCCTTATAGTAACACTTGAAGGTTCTTAACTAAATTTTATCATTGGTTTGGTTGGTTTTGATTTTCTATATCATTTATCATATGAAAATTGTTTTATTTGCAGGAAGAACTTGGCCGACCTCCCTCTGTTTCTCCACATGTTTCACGCCCAGTTAGTCGTAATGCTTTTGACAATGTTGATCCAGTAATAGTTTCTGATTCACAATTAGCACAGCTTCATAATGGATCAGACACTGTAGATGGCTGGCAATCTGGAGCAACTTCCTCTGGTCTTGTTAGGGTCCAAAGCCTTGGTTCATCGATGTCTCATTCCTTTGCATCTGCTGTTGGTTCTTCTCTATCTAGAAGTACAACACCTGATCCTCAGTTCATTCGGAGGGCCCCAAGCCCCATCCTTCCACCTGTGGGAGCGAGGATTAGTGATAGTGATAAAAAGACCGTAGTTGGATTAGGTGATGTTTCCTCCTGTTTGGTTGATTGTGGTGATTTGACAGCTTCTATGTCTAGTTTAAGCCTATCCAGGAACAAAATGTTAGATGGAGAAAGTCATGTACAGGGACGGCTTCATCAAGAATTTTCTGACCAATCTCAGTTGTGTTTGATACGCCCAGTGATCATAGACAGTATCTGGAGCAGAAAATTGCAAATAAGTCTGAGGCAGAGTCACTAAAACATCCGTCTGATCCTTTTTTGCCGTACAATGACCTTTCCAAGAAAAATGGTAGTTTAGCAGATCTGAATTCACCTAAATTAACTTCAGATGGGCAAATCAACTTGCCAAAGCAATCACCATATCTAAATGTTTATAAGAAAGTAGCTTCTGTGGGTTCAACTAGCTCTACAGGATCTAATAATCCATATCAGAACTCTGATATATCAAATGTTGACTTCATTGGATCTAATTCAAAGGCTTATTCAGTCGATCATGGACCACCAACAATGTTGAACAGTCATCTTGATGCAGGTAGCTTCTCTCCTCTTTCCTTCTAACCGAATGAAAATGTAGTTTGTGCTGCTTCTTCAACCCGTACACCTTGTCATGCTTTACTTTAGCAGGTGTCACAGTAGCAGGAGTTGCAGAAGGACCATATCTGAATACGAATGGAAAGCAAGTGGGATCTGGTTTCCAGTTACCAATTATGGACCATCTATATGCACAGTATTTACAAAGCACTTCTGATGCTGTCATGCATGCTGCAGCAAGCTTGGATCCTTCTTTAGGAAGGAATTATCTTGGTACATCACATATGGATTTGCCTGAATATCAAAAGGCATATCTTGGAGCATTGCTTGCACAGCAGAAATTGCAGTATGGCATGCCCTACCTAGGGAAATCTGGTGGCTTAAATCATGGCTTCTATGGTGGTCATGCTATTGGTCTTGGCATGCCATATCCAGCAGGTCCACTATCTAGCTCTGTTCTTTCTCCTTTTGGTTCTGGGAGTTCTGTGAGGCAAAATGAGCGGCCGTCACGTGTCCACTCCTTAATGAGAAACACTCCTTCCAGATCTATGGGATCATGGAACCCGAAAATGGTGTTATGGAAGAGAACTATGCATCATCACTGCTGGAAGAATTCAAAAACAACAAAACTAGATCTTTTGAACTTTCAGATATTGTAGGTCATGTAGTTGAATTCAGGTATGATTTTGCTGTTCCCTTCTATATTTTGATATTTTATATGTCAGTGGAAGTGATTATGGATGGATAGCTGATTAGTGTCTTCTCCTTATCCAGTGCGGATCAGTATGGAAGTCGTTTTATTCAACAGAAACTTGAAACTGCTTCAGTTGAAGAGAAGAATAATTTTTTTCCCGAGATACTTCCTCGAGCTCGTGCTTTGATGACAGATGTTTTTGGAAATTATGTTATACAGAAAGTATGTTGTCTTTATGTTTCCAAGTTAGCTCTATAAATTTACATTTTTAAAAATTCTGAACTTTGTATTAATGACGTGTATGGGCAGTTCTTTGAGCATGGTACTGAATTCCAGAGAAAGGAGCTAGCAAGTCAACTTAAGGGTCATGTTTTGCCTCTCAGTCTTCAAATGTATGGTTGTAGAGTAATTCAGAAGGTTGGGTCATCATCCTTGTTCTGCTATGAAATTCATTATTATCTTGAATGCTGTCTAGAATGTTCCAACCAATGTATTTCTTTGTGATCTTCCAACTTGCTTGATGTTCCATTTTGCTTATTTAGTTTGTGTCATCTGTTGTACCTTGATCATACATTATTAACAATAAATTGTGTATATAAATAAGTTCAAATGTCATACATCAAGTTTTTTTCACTTGTTGCTGAGTACCTTCTTCATTTGTGATAACATTTAATTATTTATCAACTTTTTGTCTTAATATAATTATTCTTTATTGGCATGTATAAATAGTTTAACAATAAAAATTATAAATGATAACCTTTATGCTGGTTGTGATGGTATTTCAAGTAGTTAAATCTGGATATGTTTGCTTGTCATCCGTGGTAGTTCTATTCCTTCAAAGAACTAAGATGTCACTATCTGACAACTTGTTAATTTTCCAAAACCCACTAGCAATAGGACCACAAAATTCAAAAGAAGGTCAAAATGACAGTTTAGGATTTGATTGCAACCACATAAAGTACCAGACGCACAGAAGAAAGTCTTGCATCACTACCTCTCTAATATAAACAACATTTAGATTGACATTTCAATGTAACAGTTTTGAAGATTCACTTACTTATCCTTTGTCTCTTGGAGCTTCCTTTATGGAGTAGAGATCATATATTCAGTACCATCTAACAAGTCTTCTTTATTGCTACCTGTCTCATCTAATCGTGGAGTTTGCTTTACTTTGTTTCTTTTTGTTTCCATCCAAGGTTTTTGATGCAAACTGTTAAGTGGTGTTGCATGGAAAGCAACTAAACATAATTGATTAGAAGTGATAATATGAAAAGTAATAACACCAATGTTCATAAGTTTTTCCTTAGTGGTATTTTTGGCTCCCATAACAGCTAGGGTTCTGATCAGGCAAAGTGAAGTCCTATGTACCTCTTCATACAATGTGAGTGCCTGAAACCATGTTCAGTGCTGTGAAAGGACAGCCTCCTAACGTCTTCAGTTCCTGCCAATATATTCAATTTTGTAACGTCAGAAGCACTGGCAGTCAAAGGGAACAAATTATTGTGCTTTGAAAAGAGATATATAAAGAAACAAAAAAAGATATGCAAAGAAACAAAAATTGAAGATAAAAAAAGAAACAAAAAGAGATATATAAAGGAGGGAGTATGATGGTTTATGTTGATGTCTGCTTTCTTTGGTTAGTTAATTGTTGACTAAGAACTTATTAGAATGGTCACTTATGGTTATATCTATAATGCTTAGTTCTATGCCTTTATGAATTAAAAGAACGGTTAACCAGCTGTCCATCTAAAGCTTCTGGTTCTTGCTTGTCTTATCTTTTCAAAGGCAGTGGGCGCCTAGCCATTGGTGTGTAAATAAGTGCATGCATGCATTCATTTACCCCTAGCATGAAGTGTTTTCTAATGGAACTTACGTGCCATTCTAATCTAATGTCATTTGAACTTTTCCAACACTGAACTTTTTTTTTCTCTTTTTTTCTCTAGACAATTACAACCTGAAATGTGTCCTTTATACTGATGTTCATATTGTTTTTTTTAATATATCTGTTTTCAGGTAGTTTTATGTTCTATTTCTCTTATCTTAGCTCTGTATTGTGTGATTGTGTAAAAAAATGATTGCTTTCTTGTGTCTTGTAATTCTAGTTTTTTATCTGATATTTCCTACATAAATATGCTATAAAATCAAAGATCTTGAGACATCTGTTATTACCTTGAGAAAGCACAATTGTTTGCTTTTCTGCAGGCATTAGAAGTTGTTGATGTGGATCAGCAGACTCAAATGGTGTTAGAGCTTGATGGATCGATCATGAAATGTGTTCGTGATCAGAACGGTAACCATGTGATCCAGAAATGCATTGAATGTGTTCCCCAAGAAAGGATCCAATTTATTATATCATCATTTTATGGACATGTTGTTGCACTCTCTTGCCATCCATATGGTTGTCGGGTCATTCAGGTGGAAAAATACTTCTCTTTTAAAGACCTTATAAAAAATTAAAAACCCTTCATTCATTTGTTTTCCTCTAATGATTTTGCTGTTTAATGGATGCTTAATGTTGGCAGAGGGTCTTGGAGCACTGCGATGATCCGAAAACACAAAGCATTGTGATGGATGAGATTCTGCAGTCTGTTTGTTCTTTAGCACAAGACCAATATGGGAATTATGTTATTCAAGTAGGGTTTTTCCCTTTTGGCTTGATTAGTTTGTCTTACTGTTTCTCTGCATTATGTTACTGGAAAGAAAATTTCTTTTAATTAAAGGTTATATTGCTTTGTTGTTTTTAGCTTCATGCCTTGCAGTGAGGTTATCATAACAATATTTGTTTGTCCCTTTTATATCTGTTTGATATGTAGATCACATGCTGCTTATGTTGTTACCTTTACATGAAGATCCCTTTGTCCAGGATAGCTTGATGTAATTGGTTATATCATTTCTTCTTGTGTAACCTGACATATTGATGACAATAACCGAGTTTGTCATGATGCCTCGCTAGATCAGTGATAATTTTATTGAACTTAATACAATCAAGAGAAGGATCAAAAACTATAGTTATAGCAGTTAAAATACTGGACTACCAATTTTGCTTCTCCCAAAGTGTGGTCAACTTTAATCCTTCATAGGGCTTGTTAATATTGGTTTCATTCCATCAACGATCAGGTCATTGTCAGCCTAACAAAACTAGCAGCCTTTGCTATCATTGCTGGTAGTTCAATTCTTGTGGTTTTCACGTGTACCCATCTTCAATAGCCTACCAAATGTATCAAGAAGCAAGGCCCGCAAATGAAGGCCTGTACTCCAGAATGAAACAGGATATTTTGGTTAAGAACCATAGCATTCAGATTTGCAGAAGCTAAAGGGTAGTTGTGTAGGTAGAAAAGAAGTATTGGAGGTGAAATGGTGAGCGCTTTTTACCTGCCTTTTCAAATGAAGATGCTTGTGTCATACCACAACCATGAATAACAAGCCTTATTCGACTATTTCAGCACTCAGCACTCATTCTATATGCATGAACTATTCAATGTATCATTTATCCAAGTAATATCAACTGTATCATCTATGTGCTAGACATACAATTTGAATAAACTTGCATGTATCAAGAAGTTTATGAAAAAGTGGGTTAAAAGATCTCCATCATGTTAACTGGGGTTATCAAGATGATGTGTAGTAACTACATTCTTTGACTAGTGAATCAAACGAATGATTTAGATTTCAACAGTAAGTGCACTCACAAATTTACTTTATCTGGTGTTATGCCTACATTCGACTATACTTCTGGCTAATAGTTGAACTACTAAGAGAAATTGGGATACCTTATTTTGGTTTTATAACCACAACAATCTATTGAAAAAATAATCATTATCAGGCTATGATGGCACAAGCATGAAAATAATCTCCATGGGAACTCTTCTTTTCCAAAACCATTCATTGAGATTGAGGTTGTAGTTAAGTTAGATGCACTGCTTAATGCTGGAAGGTTCAGGTTTTCCTTGAATGGTTAAACACCGATCTTAAACCTGCAGAGACATTTGAATGTGTATTCTTGCATTTCTGAAATAAGTTAGCAATTTGCTTTTCTGATTGTAATCTTAGGCAGATTGGAACACTGTTAACTAAAAGATATATTGTGTTGAGACTAGTCATAAGTTGGAGCCTTTTACAACTCAATATGTTTTGATAGTTTCTTTTGTCCATCACACTATGATTATACATCTAACTTCACAAGGCTGGTTCTTGTTCATTTTGAGCTGCAAAATACCCCTGATGATGTAAATGAGGCCAAATCCTTCTTTGTTTTTGGTGTAATTTATGTTCATAAACAGGTTTCTTCTGTAGATTGTTATTTCTGATACAAGTATCCGTGGAAAGGATTTAGATCCAAAATTTCCTGTTGTACCAACCGATTGATTAGCTGGTGGGTCATTTGAACTCTCTTCTCATGCAACAATTACTTTTACCTCTATCCATCCTTAATCTGGCTGCCTTTCTTCATTCTTTATTCTCCATGTTCAAATGTGTTGCTTCATAAAAGTATCCTGATATAAACATTCTTGACTTCTTAAAATATAGGATAGAATCAACCATGAAATGAGAACTGAACCAATTATAACACATTGCTTTTCTGAGTTGGATGGTATTTGTGAATATATTTGTTATTGTCTATGGTTGGATGCTATTTGCTTCTCTCTCTCTCTCTCTCTCTCTCTCTTGTGCACGCACGTGCGCACAACAGTTCTTTAAACTATTTGATGCATAAGATTTGATTGCTTACTCATGGTTCCTCCCATGATAGTAGTACCTTTTCCAGTTTGATTGTTTCTCACAAGTGTTTGTCCAGCATTGTGTGGGAATTTCAGAATGTTATGCTTCAAGCTTTTCTTTTTTAATAGCTTCCATAACGGTATATCAGTATTCCTGTCAATTTTTGTGTAGCCATCAGGAATATTGTATTTAGATAATGTTAATTTCTGGTGGTCAACTAACTTAGTTTTCTTGCTTGGTTATACTAGCATGTTCTGCAACATGGTAAACCTGAAGAACGGTCAGCTATAATTAGCAACCTTACTGGGCAGATAGTAAAGATGAGCCAGCAGAAATTTGCTTCAAATGTTGTTGAAAAGTGCTTGGCATATGGTAGTCCTGAGGAACGTCAATTCCTAATAAATGAGATGCTTGGTTCAACTGATGAAAATGAGCCATTACAGGTACATTTTGCATTTTCTCATTTGGAGCAGATATAGATTGCCAATTTTTAGAATAACACCTGTATGAGAACACATGGATGTTTGTTTCTTGTCATTAAGAAGTGTCTTCTGTTAGTTGTGCTTTAGCCTGAATATTTGAATGTTGGTTGGTGTTATAAGATCATGGTTTAGAGCGTTTTGTAGTGACAAAGTTGTTTCTTTGACTCGTTCACTCCATAGAATCCCATATCTTAGGATTTCACATTTGTTTATGGTCCTAGTATGAGCTGACATCCTTTTCATTGTATGCTGGTCATTACTGCAACATATCAATGCCACTGATATTAATGGAACGAAAGGTTTTGGAAAGTGATATTCTCACAACACGTGTAATCCTTCACAAAGAATTCTTAGGCTGTTTGGACCTAAAGTACAGTATGTGCCTGCCCAAGTTGATGTATGATGAACAACAATGAGCATATCTGGGGTACTTGAAAGAGTTGATCATATGTAGTTTGTGTCAACCAACAATGTTCGGCAGCAAAGACATCCATATGGGAGACTACAGTTTATCATTTGTATATGGATCAAAGTTTTCATTCAGAGAGAGAGTTTGACTGAAATGCACTGGTATAATCTAAACACGTTCTTTCTCTAAAAAGGTTAAGTATCTTAAATATGCCTTTTACAACCTTGTATTTATTTAAATATAAGAGTCCAGTGGCATTCAACATGCCATGTTGTAATAAGTTGTGCCTATTATTTGCAGACCATTCTACTATGTTTAAACCTTCATTAGGCTGCCTTACCTAGTAGTTAAGCAATGTGATCAACACCATTAGAACATACATCTTACTTTCTGGTTGAATGATAGTGAAAATCGTAGCGCACAACCCCTCTACAAGACCTCCCTACACATTCTGATACAGCCAAGCAGTGAAGACCTCAACCTTTTGACTTGTGTAAAGATTGTAAAATGATTACTTTGAAGTTCTTATACAGAGTGGAATGGGAGAGCATCATAATACAGTGGAATGCAGTTTCACTTGAAGTTCTAGATGGATGCTGCATCTCAAAATACAATTGACTACATGGTCAGCTTTTCTCTTCAAAACAAACATAAGCTGCTACAAACATGCATACATAGCGAAATGCATGGCAGCGGCTTAATTTAGTAGAAACACTTTGGCTGATAGCAAGAAACCAGAATTGGGCCATGGGGTCACTGATCATCTTTATGCTTTTGCATCTACATGGTATCTCTAAGTTAACAAGGATGGCGACAACAACAACAAAACCTTAATCTTAAGTTGATTGGAGTCCACTACATAAATTCTTTTTTGCTATTCTGCTGGGCTTAAAGTCATATTTTTTAGACAACTCAACTCATCTAAGCCTTTTCCCAACTACATGGGGGTCAGCTACATGAATCTGCTTCCTCCACTCTGCTCTATTCAGGACTAAGTCAACACTCAAATTACAAATAGCTATATTTTTATTAATTATTTTTTTATGTTAGTTTAGATCTACCTCTATCTCTATCAATACCATGGACTGTTAAATCTTTTTTATTACTTATATGTAATTTTCAGCCTCCCTTTACTTTTTTATCCTCCTACAGGTATTAAATAATGTTTTCACACTGGTACATCCTTTTTAGGTTTATGTTGTACATGTTCAAGCCATTTAAGTTCTTCTCTCAAGTTGTCCTCAATTGGTGCTATCAATCCCTCTTAGAGTAACAGATGATTATTACTTAGGACTTGCTTGGATATTCCTGTAAAAATATTGAGAACCCTTTTTTGTGAGATTTTTTTTTAAAAAATGTCTTATATGATCTCGGCCCACAGAGTCCTGCAGGATCGGGTTGTGTTGTTCCCAAACACACCCTCAAGTGAAAATTGTTCATCTATTCTGGTAGCCGGATGGTTTGCTTGTCACATATTATTATTACTGCATGATAACAGCAAAAGCTTGGGTCAATCTAAGTTGGTCTTCTCATGGTAATTGTTCACAATTTTCAACCTCCAATTGATGAATTTGAATATTTGAAATGGCTTCGCAGGTGATGATGAAAGATCAGTTTGCTAACTATGTTGTACAGAAGGTTCTTGAGACCTGTGATGACCAAAACCGTGAACTGATCCTTTCACGCATTAAGGTTCACTTGAACGCCTTGAAGAGGTACACGTATGGGAAACACATTGTTGCTCGTGTTGAGAAACTTATTGCCACAGGAGGTAACTTGCTGGCGAATTATTTTGTTTGTTTTCTTTGCAATAGTCTTTGTAACTGCTAATGCCTATTGCGACTGTTTTAACTGAAGTGCATGCTTTACCATGCAGAAAGGCGCATTGGGATATCTTCAAATCCTTCTGAGAAACTGCGGGAGTGAAAATGATAAAATTTTTGTACAGATAATCAGGCTAGCTTTACCAGTCTTTCTTTTCAGCATAAATGGGAAAGGTAATCTTGTGTGGCCTTTATGTAAATAAAGGATAGGCCTGTTTAAATAAGAATGTTGCTTGTTGTCATCATGTATATTTGTACCTGTATTCAAGCTATAGCAAAGGCAACAGCAATGCCAGTAGAGACAGATATTTAGGTTAGAAAGTGGAAGAGCAGAGGCACTGTAGATGTTTGCGTTAATTAAAGTGTAAAAGGATCCATGAACTCCTGTAAAGATAACAATGTCCAATGGAACTACTTTTCAGGTGCAGGTTACTGTTTTCTTGAGGTGATGCCTGCATCTTGGAACATATTTGTCTTCATGATTTGTCTTTGTTGGCATCTCAGGAGCTTAATCTTTGCACAACCATATCCTTAAATCACTGGTCCTGACCGGTCTGATCTGAGCTAATGATCTTCTTATCAACATCCCAGTTTATACTAAATGTTTGTTATGATTTTAGATTAATTTCATTGCTCGACGCTGTTGATTAAGTTGAATGTTGGAATTCTAAAATTTGAAATACAATGCGTTGGCCATATTACGATTCTGTGGCGATTGTCTCACACATTATTATTTCAGTTTCAGCTGTGAAACTGTTGATCATGGACAAGAATTCATTATCTAGTTACCATGTTTATTTTCTAGTTCATAATGTTCTAATTTACCTGATTATGTTTCTAGCATGAGATGTTGATGTTGCACTTTTTGTTGCATCATCATCGGTGAAAGAGAAATGGAAGTTGAAATGTCGTCTGTAGAAAATCAAACGGCGCGTGGTTTCATGTAGAAGCATGCCTGTGGTAGAGAGGCATCCCTTCACTAGCCGGAGAGTTTCCAGATTCAAATTATTGGATGATGAATCTATAATTTACCATGGATGCCTCTAAGAACACCCCCATTTTCAAGGCATCAACTTTCGACTCAATCTTAGCATGAGGACCCTAAATGGACGCATCAATATTACCGCTTGCCCATCGACATACGCGAATCATGCATGCATCATAAGACCTGTACACCAACTGGATTGACCACCCAGCCCATACTCTACATTGGTATAGCATTCCAAGAATCTTCCTCTCTTTACGAACAGTGCTCTTAATTTGAGCAAAAGATAAGGTGATTGGAAAACCTTGAGGAATGCCATAAAAGATAATCAAAGGCAGCGCAGCCAACCTATATAAATAGGTACACCAATATCAACAAGAGAAGGATTTACCAGCTACCGCCTGCCTGAGTCTCAGTCCCCTCCCCTCCCCTCCCCTCCGGTCATGCATGCTGCCTCTGATGTGCTACTGAAAGAACCGGGCCCCTGTACAGCCACTCAGGCTCATGGCCCTGGAAGAATTGCACAGAGTCGCTCCACGAACGTTTCATGTCCGAACCTCCCTCGGAGAGAAGGGAGTAGGAACATGGCAGTTCAGCAACATGCTCACTCATCTTCAAGAAGAGATCCAGATTGTGTCGATACTTGTCTGTCTCGTCTCCTCCGTTCTTGTCATTGTTTAGACCCTCATCATCAGAACAGTAACCATTCTCTAGGTCAGCTCGCATGGCCAAGTCATCATACTCCTCATCAGACTTGGTTGAATTCTCATCAACAGAGCCTTCCATCTGAGAAAAAGGCACAGGCACCAATCAAGTGCACGTTAAGACAAAAGAACCAGAACTCTTTGGAAAACGACCAAATTATGCTATTATAAGCATTGCTGTCCAAAGAAAACAACAATTAGAAAAAAAGGATTGATTATACATCCAAGCAAAACAACTGAGAGCGTGAAAGTTCAACTTAAAAAAAGATGCATATTTCAATTTGCAATCACATGGTTTATTATCATATAATCCATGTCAGAGCCCCATGTAGCAGAGTATTTCATGATTTTCACATCCATCCCATAATAATAATGCCTTCTTTTTTATTCCCCTGTAATATATTAGTTGGAGTATGTTTAATACTAGTTACAGTACATAAAGCAGAGCAAATGGACAGCATGATAAGAAATAATGACTTGCATTCCTACAGAACAAATAAGTAAACAATCACAATATGCTTGACTACAAACTTCAAAATCAAAATACACCAAAATAAAAGGTCTTTTTAAGTTCTTACCTCCTCATGGATCTCCTTGTTGTCACTTAGATCCTCATCACTGTCCACATCAGCTGGATCATCAGCTTCTTCTTCACTACCAGACACTGACAGTTCCTCCTTGAGCTGGAAGATACAGGATAAGGATTAGCTTTCAGGTACACAACCTGTTCATATCATTAATGATATGTAGCATTCGCATACTTTGGACTTCCATGACATAGGAACTTTTACAGTCAGATATATGATTAGATAACATTTTAAATCCTGGCAATAATCAGTTTTACTGTCAAGATAACTATCACTTATTATTGGTGTACATCTAGTATACTTGCACCTTTCATGATGATATAAATTATTACAGCTAGATGAGTGATTAACAGCTCAACAAGGACTAGTTTTACTGTCAAGACAACCAGCACATATTTTAGCACATCAGTTATCAGGAACCTGAAATACTATGCGACATTATCTTTTGTTATGTAGAAACTGACTTACTGAGTTCTGATGGTGGATAATGGTTTTCCCCGGAGACTTTTAGAAGTCTAGACAAAGGGAAGAAAGGTAAGCACATTCCTTGGATGAGAAAAACCTTGGTAGCGACATAATAGATATTTCCAAATTGTTTGAGGACATTAGTTCAATGGATATAACATGAGGCAAATAAAGCAGTCAAATTGGCCATGAACACCGAAAAGTCCTTTGTGGTTAAATGCCTACCAGCACCAACCTGGTCAGCCTGATCTACAAAAGTATGTTTGCTTTGATGCTTCTGATGGATATTTTGGAATACAAAAGTAGTGCCAGAGAAAGTTGATTTCTGTTACCACCTGATCTACAAAAGTAAGTTTGCTTTGATGCTTCTAATGGATATTTTGAAATACAAATGTAGTGCCAGAGAAAGTTGTTTTCTGTTAATCACAAAAAATATGGGTAACTACGAATCTCAAGCTGAGAACTGTGAACACACCTGGGCAGATTAAGAAACAAAACTTGGGCAGATTGGAGTGGAGAAACCATTTCTATCATCAGGACTGAAACAGTTCAAATAAACGGGAACAAATTCCAAAGCCACAAGAAAGGGATTGTAATTATATGTGACTGATCATTATTAAAAGTTGGGTTTGCCCTTCTTACCTCAATTGTACATTCAGGACTAAATTCATTGACAATTGAACTAGGCTTCCATTAACAAGAACAGGAGGAAAATCAAACAACATAAATGAGATTTACAGCAAGCATTACTAATATTCCACCTAGAAAATTTGATTATCTTTGCATTACATTATTGATTTCTGTGCAAGACTTATTGTAAGTTACAAACTTTTTTCCAAGCCAAATAGTGTACTAAATATAACAAGAGTAAGATATACCTCTTTAGCATGTCCATCTGACATTTTTGGAGAGCTGCAACAGGAGGAATAATATCTACTACCAGTGTCAGTACCATCACCCCTCGAGTCATCCACGCTTCCTGCGTTACTTGTACCACATGTATCACTTGGCCATGCACTGATGCCAAAATTACCAAACTGAAGATTAACTGGCTCTGCCTTCTCAATCTCCCAGAGGCCATACATTGGGTTTCCCACACACTTCTCACCACTCTTTCCGGATGTGGCCATTCCATGACCAACTGGTTCAACAGGCCAAGCTTTCGCAACTGATCCATCTGTATTAACAAGTGCCATCAAATGACTAAAGGACCCATTCCCCTGGATCAATTGAAACATTCCCTTTGAACTCAGAGAGTTAGCGGCACGCTGGTTTCTATATTCTTCATGTATTACAGGCACTGTATTAGTGGTTGTATCATACAGCTGCTCTCCTGCTTCTCGCCTACGTAAGCAGCTAAAAACAGTGGCATGAATAATTGCCACACTCCAGTCAACATTTGTATTATTTATTTTTGGCACCAGATGCTTGTCAGCCCGATTGCAAAGATACTCCTGGATGGTTCTGATATTACGGATGTACTTAACATACTTATTTTTAGCTGGATCCAGGGTCATGTATTTTGCACGTACCGCAAATCGTTCCACATGTTTGTCCTCATTTGCAATGTAAATCATGAAAGGAATAATTGAAGGATGCTTCTTCATAAGCCCCATCTAAGAGATGAAAATAAGACAAGCCATCAATTAGCAATTAAAAGCAAAAAAGAAATCAAATGCAATGTATGAACAAGATTATGCATGAAAACTTCCATTCCCTCGGATCAAACCAAACAAATTGGAGTTGAGCATAAGCCCAACCAGATATTTTTTTAAAATGACAGATATATCAACTGATGAAGGATTATGTAAGAAAAATGAAAAGCACTGGATGAGTTCTCACCACAAAATTGAGGCTTAGGTGGACACCCTCAACAACAACAGATTCTTTTCGCTCTTCCCATGCAGTAATCAACTGATCAAGGCTTTCTATAACCATCTCACTTTGCGCTTTGAAACCCTCAATAGCCATTTGCTTTTTGCCAATCAACTCAGTTCCAGAAACTGAATCTGCAGATTGATTGTCAGATTTTCCATTTAAAGTACCATAAGATAATTCCTCCTTAACCACTGGGTGAGAAACAACAGCACGTTTCTTTGCTTTTCTTTTAGCTTTTGCTTTGGTAACTGCCACTGGATCCAAGCATTCACCAGCATGATATGTTGAAGCCCAGAGAAGAGGATTTTGTTTTTCATCCATGAAGCTCCTCATCATGTGGCGTATCGAATCAGTAGAAATTACAGTTGTGACACCCAATCTGCTTCCCTGTTGGAAGTATGCATAGATAGTAATAAAGAAACTAAATGAAAGTAACAATCTTTTACCATACAAGGAATTTCTAAACGCGATTAATTCTTCCAATATTTTGCCCTATAACCATGGTATCTTATGATTCATGATTCAGTTCTTACAATCCAGATCAAAATGGCCTAGAACAATCTGGATCTCATCTTTGGATCAGGATTGGTTAAGAAGTTAAGATCTAAATCCATGTTGTGAATTGTATGTTTCTTTAGATCATAAGATCCATATTGATTATGCTATTTGGCACTTTTAAATTACTTCTTACTAATAATCATCAAGTAGCAAAATCAATCAGCAAGATTGTAATTCGAGTTTATGGAGTTAAAAATAAGAGGCAATTTTTTGTATTTTACCATCCACATGTTGAAGTATTATCCTTGCTTCTTCTGAAACAGTCTAACTAGAATGATAATTGAATTGATAGACATTATATAAATATTGTGAACAACCAAGCACATCATTTGTTTAGTTAGACATGTTATATATTAGGCTTATATTGATAACAACTAGACTTCTCATGTTATTGGCTTCTTATTCTTCAGTCATCTACTCTGTATTTGACTCATTCCACTTTTCACATATCTGTTTTAGGAATTTTATTTAAGAAATCAGGAAAAAAGTTACGATTTGTGATCCGATCTATAATAATCTGATCCGATCTATAATCCATTCCAATCCAACCCACGATGAATTATGGCTCGATCCACAACAACAACAACAATCCAATCCAATCCAACCCACTATGAATTATGGCTCGATCACAACTGATGATAAAACAAAAATCAAGCTTCCTTTTTCCCCATGGTTTGAGAAGTATACAAATTGATGCTCTTCACAGTATAAACCATAAATGAGCCTCTATTTGCAGCTTGCCATTGCATTCAAAAACTAAAGCAATTAATGAAACTATGACCAATTAATATAGAAGAGGATGTGATGATTAGATAAATAACTATATATATATAAGCAATCCAAAAGTTTAGAGGTGTTCTATACAACATATACTTGCACAAGTAACCCTTTATTGTGTGCTTCTGCTCATGTAACTTAATACAATGACTGTGATATGATGGCCTGGGAATAAAACTAGAACTCTAAAGATATTTATAAGGTTGTATAAGGAGCAATTAGTTTGTGATGGTCATAGAAAATAGCACACCAAGCAGAATTGCCTGAAAGCGGGAGAAAACAAAGCAAAATGCCTGCCCAATTTACTATTTGAGTAAAGGAAACAACTGCTAAATCAAGATGTTCAGAAATTGTTTTAAATGTGAATGGAAACAAAAGGCTTTTTTTATAATTTCAAGAATATAATTCACCAATCCAATTTGTGATGGCAATATAGTTCAGGAATTGTTTTAAACTGAATAGAAACATAAAGCTTTTTTAGAATTCCAAATATATACGTCAGAAATCCAATTTGTGATGGCAAATAATTCTACATTAAAAGATCATAATGCATGTACCAGCAAAGCTGACAAAGTAGATTTGCCACACCCACTTGTGCCACACAAAAGAACTGTCACAGATTCCTTTCTTTCACGCATTCTACAAAAGGAAGGAAAAAAGTTAGTATTAGGGATCACATTAAAGTAATTCAAATGCAATAGGTTGAAGAACAAAAGAAACCAGTAAGAAGCAATCAAAATGTTTGTTAAGCTTAAATTTTGAATTGGCTTCACACATAAGTTACTGAGAAGCATGGAATATGGTACATTGGGCATCATTTCATATTGGCATCAGTATTAATGCCTTTCTCAAATTTCAATCTTGGAACAGGCGTAGAAGGCATCCACATAGAGCTTTTCACAAAAAGCTTTGAATTTGGTCAAACTCTTTGACACAAAGCAAACCAGTAAGTCTATGCTGAAGCACTGATGGAAACTTGATGCAAAGAAACCACATAACAGGATAACCTACTATCCCACATCATCTTAACAACCATTCTGATCAAGCATCCCGATAGCCTTTCTTCTTTCCTTTATTTCTTTTTTACTTTATTTATTTCTTTTTTCTCATTCTTCATTCTTTCCTTTCTTTCTTTTCTCTTCTTCTTTATTTCTCTTCTTCCTTATTTCTCTTCTTCCTTCTTTCCTTATTTTCTTTCTTTTTCTTTTTCTTCTCCCTTCCCTTTCTTTCTTTCCTTTGTGTTCTTCATTCCTTTCTTTTTTTTCTTCTTTTCTTTCTTTCTTTCTCTTTCTTCTCCTTCCAGAGTCTCTCCCATTTTCTCACAATAATAGGATTCAATGGTTAGGATGCTCCCCATTCCACCAAGACATAAACACTTGATTACAAGTAAATTCTTCATCCATTAGAAAATTTCAATAATATGGCGAGGCTTGAGGATATAAAAGCCAATAAGGGGATGGAAGAAATGGATAATTCCATTAATGATCAGGAACTCACCTTGAATTTAAAGAAAAGGCCAGGTAGTTTATCCTCTTATGTGTGTCAAGTTCCATTTTTACCATTATACCAATCAACCATTAAATGGATCCAAGGTTGCCACAAGTGGTTTTATCCTCTTACGTGTGTCAAGTTCCATTTTTACCATTATACCAATCAACTATTAAATGGATCCAAGGTTGCCACAAGTGGCTGTCTATGTATAGGAGTCCAGCCTAGTCACTAGGACAACCTAAACACCTATATGCTTGGCATTTTTCAGATGATGCAACCTCCCAAGCATTTAGGTGTTTGGGCTAGTGATGAGATGGGCTTTGGCTGTCTAGGGCCACCTTTTCATGAGCGTGTACCCGTTTAATTGATTTACGGAAGGCATTACATTCTCTTTCTGAGTAAAAAAAAATAATTCAAGAGATAAAGAAGTAGGGTCTGTTTACATGTGTCAAGGTTCTTTTTTACCATTATGCCAATCAACCGCTAAATGGATCCACGATCGACACAAGTGGCTACCTAAGCCTAGGAGGTCCGGCCTAGTCACTGGGACAACCTAACCCCTAGATGCTTGGCCTTTTTTAGATGATGCAGCCACCCAAGAATCTAGATTAGTGCTTGAATGAGCTTAGGCTAGAGCTTAGATGGGCTTCTGGTCACCTAGGGACCATTGTCCGAGCATGCACCTCATTTATTGATTTGTTGAAGGCATTATATTCTTTCTCTTTCCTGGTAAAAATGAATTTACTTCAAGAGATAAAGAATGGGTCTGTTTACGATGTGTGCCCATAAGGTACTATTGAAGCTCGAATATGTTATGTTACAAGAAGCATGGCACTTTTGCGGAAAAAAAATATTATGCAAATCAAATATGTCATTATTTCATAAGTAGTTGGCAATTTTTTTTATTAATATGGCATTCATTGATGTGCTTTTCATGAACTATCAAACTAGTTGGCAATTACCTTTTATTAATATGACAGTCATTGATGTGCTTTTCATGAAATATCTATGACTATGTAACAAAAATATGCAATTTTATTGACTTTTAGATATTACTTTTTCTCAGGCACCCACCAATGGGCGAAGCAATTTATAGATAAGGTACTTCTATGCCGATATGGAAGAAGATAAGCAATAATTTTAACATGCACATGCATGCTAGAGAGAGAGAGAGAGAGAGAGAGAGATGCTCTGATTACCAAAAGAAAAATGTATGCGCACATGCACGCGCATACCAAGCATGCACGCATAGCTGCAATAATGCGGCAAACTACAGTGCATGCCAATTTAATTAATTGCATGATATATTAACAGAACTATAGAGCCTATCCTATTTATCAAAATTCAGAAGTCAGCTTTATCAAAATTCAGAAGTCAGCTTTGCAATGAGACACAAAACAGCAAACTTGATGGAAGATATATTGGTAGATAAGGATATTTGATCAACTCTTAATTGGGATTGCAAAATAGTTTGAGATCAACAAATTTTGAATTTGGATATTTATGGGAATTTCTTTCCTATTATTCCTAATTTTAAAGAAAGCAAACATCATAGATCTTCAACATTCACGGAAAAACATCAGAAATATCATGGATCTTGATCTAATCTGATCTTGTGGGTGGAAAAAAAAAAAAACATCCTACATCAGGAGCACATCAAAATTGTCTGGTTCAGTTCAATAAAAATAGCAAGTTAACCATCTTTGAGGAAATATATAATAAGAGGTACAAAGTAAACCATAACCAGGAGGGAAGTGATTCTGCAAGCTGTATATGAATAGCCATGCAATTAAACAAGTGGTAATGATGTGCATTATATTTATACAATCCAATATTAAAGCTCTGATGATCCAATCTAAATCCATGAGCATTGTTACTCAGGGAAATCAAAGTTGACGATAGCATTTCCACGAGATAGAGATGGCATCTTACCTGCATGCTAGGAGCAAGTCAGCTCGTTGATTGGGACCAACATACTTATACTTGGATAGTGAATCACAGACGACATTTAAAAAGTTCTCTCTCGTAACAACAACAGTAGTTAGCCTTTTGTACAATTCAAATGGTATTGCAGTACTTGCATTAAACTTTCTTGAGTCAAGTGGCTGCTGACCTCCTCCTGACTCGAGCTACCATCTTGGCAAAGTTCATTTCCTTTGCATTCATTTCCTTGACCAGACGGCCTTTCTAAGGCATCAGATTTTGATACGTGTTCATTTCTCATCACTTCAAATACTGTTCGGCTGATCTGACAGGAAAATGAGATGATTTTTAGATCCCAAGATAATAACAATTGTCACGCCCTAGACCAAAAAATTTGAGCTAGGATGACAACCCGCCGCATGCCAGGCATGCAAGGCATCCCGAATTAAGATACATAAACAATATAAGGTAATAACTATATATTCAATCCAAACTCATAATTTAAAACAAACCATAACTATAAGGTTTGGGCTACAAGCCCTACACACAAGTACCACTGGGGTTACATCAACATAATGGAACTAATTTATTTAAATAGAAGCTCCATCAACCCTATAATTCCTTCTTCAATCCTAAGGCTCTAAAAACATTATGAGATTTACATGAGCTCACACTCAATAAGTAAGCCTATTATAATGTAATATAATCATATATCATTTCAAGATATTATCAATTATTTGAAGATATTATTAAATCACATTTACATAAAAAAGCTTCCAATTTCAAATACATTTATCTAGCTATCAGAACATGCTTATCATTAGCTCAAAATAATTTGGAAGCTTAATTATACAATAAATACCAAAATATGCAATGTAAACAAACCCACTGTATTTATATAATCACTGTTTTCTTATGTGTCCCACGGCCTTACAACACCCAACTGGTGTATCACTCTTAAATGTCCCCTAAGAGAAAGGGTCCTGGTACCAGCGTTATGCCCTATATCATAATCAATCACAACATACCCTATAGATGTATGTCTTCCACATATCTTTCCCTGTGGAGGTGGGTCCCATATCATAGTCAATCACAACACACCCTGCAGATGTGTCCTCCACATATCTTTTTCTATGGAGGTGGGTCCCATATCACTTGGCATTTCACACCATTTCACATCATATGAGAACCGCGGCAACACATAAATATATCTCAATATCATCATCATATTTACATGTCACACATCATGCATCAACATAAGCATAAACTTCTTACATCACATATACAGTAGTTTGTACATTATTAGCAATTGCATATAATTATCTCAATAGTACCAACATATTTTGCAAGGTCAAAGTAATCGTATTATTTATATTTGCATATACACATAAACCATATCTTGCAAAATATTATCAGCTACAATAGTCATAGCAAATGCTTATTTGTAAATTCATGATACTATTTATTAATTCAATATAAATGAAACTCCATTTTCCACATTTCATAAATATGCATATAGCTGTAAATTAAATACTTTATGAAATTATAATATTTGGCTTACTTACCTTAGTACGCAACTCCAAATGATAAACCAGCTATTTGGAGTTCTGGGTACCTACAGCATCATTTTACACAATTAAGTCTCTAAAATCTGAGTAATAAAGTGCCCCTTAAATTCTATCCCAAACTAATCCTAGGCCCAACTTTGGGCTTGAATATTTCTCAATATATACGCCCAAATGGGGAAGTAAAAATACCCAAAAAACTAGATTGAACACAGAATCGGGCCATATATTTATTTTGCCATTCCAGCCCAATACGGGGCCCAAATCATAGCTTCAAAGTGGCTCGTGAGCCGGCCCAACAGGGCCCAAAACCAGTTCAGCCCAGCCGGCCCGCTCACATGGGTGAAACAGGGGAGAAAACATGCCGGCGGCCAGGGCCGCCACCGGCCATAATCCAGGATGGCCCGGCCGCCATCGATCGGCCTGGAGCCAACCACCGCCGCCGCGGCCGGACTCACCCCCCACTCTCCTTCTTTCTTTCTCTTTCTCTCTCACGGTTCGTCGCGGCTTGGAATTATGCCAGCGGCACGACCGGCCACTATGGCTGGCCGGACCTCCACCGAACGCACGCTCAGCGCCGGTGGAGGTCACCGACCGCCGTTCAGGCCCGACGAGGCGGCGAGCACGCCGCCGGACCCGAACCAAGATCAAGACCGGCTGCCATGGCCACAGCACGGTCGCGAGTATCCTCCACCTCATTCTCTCTCTCTCGTTCGATTCCTCTTCCCCTCTCTCTCTCTCCCTCCCTTCCTTTCTCTCTCTGGAATGGAAAGGAAGCTCACCTATTGCAGATGCGGCAAAGATGAGGGAAAGGAAGTACCCGTGTCTTCTTTTAAAGCCGACGCAGATGCTTCGCGACACCTCAGGTCCAGGGACTCGGAAATCCAATCGTTACGCGGTAATTGGAAACCCAACCGTCACGCGCAAACGCGGGAGTCCCAGGCGTCACCCGTTCCAGGGATCTCACGATTAAGTCTCGCGATCCAGGTAATTAAGTCCCGGGGATTATATTTCCCATCCTTATAAAAATTTTGGCCTCAAAATTGATACACTTCCATTAGAGAAAATTAAAATTTCAAATTTTTGTCACACAATCAACTAAATTTTATTCAAAAGTCAATAGTCATCGATACATCATTAACTATATTAAGATACAAATAGTTATGGATATTTCTTTTTCATTTCTTCCTCAAGTTCCCAAGTAGCCTCCCTCTCAGAATGATTACTCCACCGTACCTTGACATAGAGAATGGTATGCCATCTCAGAACCTGATCCTTGCGGTCCACGACACGCACAGGATGCTCCTCATATAATAAATCTTTCTTCAACTGTATAGGCTCATACTCTATGACATGGCTGGAGTCAGAAATATACTTCCTTAACATAGAAACATGAAACACATTGTGTACCCCAGATAGAATTGATGGCAGTGCTAGGCTGTAAGCTATCTCTCCTACTTGCTCAATATCTCAAAAGGTCCAATATAACGTGGACTCAGCTTTCCTCTAATCCCAAATCTCATCACATCCTTGGTTGGTGATACCCTTAAGAAGACATGATCCCCAACCTGAAATTCCAATTCCCTCCTTCTGACATCAGCATAACTCTTCTGCCTGCTCTGAGCTGTACGAAGATGCTCCCTGATTAAATGCACCTTATCTACTGTCTGCTGAATCAGCTCAGGGCCTAGCAATTTTCTTTTCCTCATCATCCCAACATAAAGAAGATCTGCACCTCCTACCATACAGAGCTTCAAATGGAGCCATCTAAATATTGGCCTGGTAACTATTATTATAGGCAAACTCCACTAAAGATAAGTGGTTATCCCATGCTCCACCCAAATCCATCATACAGGCTCACAATGTCTTCCAGAATCTGTATGGTCCTCTTTGATTGTCCATCTGACTGGGGATGATAGGCTATGCTGAAATTTAATTTGGTTCCCATAGCCTTATGAAGACTCTTCCAGAACTGGGACACAAACCTGGTATCCCTATCTGATACAATTGATACAGGAACACCATGGAGTCTTACGATCTACTCAATATACAAACTAGCCAATCTTTCACTAGAGACCCCAACTCTGAAAGGTAGGAAATGAGCTGATTTTGTTAATCAGTCCACAATGATCCATACAGCATCATTACTCCTGGGTGTTTTGGGCAAACCAGTCACAAAGTCCATTGTAATCTTTTCTTATTTCCACTGAGGAATCATTAGAGACTGAAGAGGTCTCGCGGCCTTTGATGCTCGGCCTTCACTCGCTAATACACCAAGCACTTGGCTATATTGAGCAATCTCCCTCTTCATACCCTTCTACCAAAAATTTTTCTTTAAGTCTCTATACATCTTAGTGCCACCTGGATGCACAGTATAGGGAGAGTAGTGAGCCTCCTTCAAAATTTCGGCCTTTAGCTCCTCAATGTTGAGCAAACAAAGTTTACCTTTAAATTTTAGAGATCCATTCTCCATTATATAAAATTCATTCTGAACTCCTGACTGCACAGCTTCTTTAATCTTTTGTAAATATGGATCATCATTCTGGGAGGACTTGATCCTATCTACCAAGGTTGGCTAAAGTACAAGTGCTGCAACAAGCCCATCAGACTGTTGTACTCTCAATCCAACCTTCCACCTCCAACCTCTCAAGGTCCCTTAATATGTGAGGCTGGAAAGTAATCATAGCAGCTAACTCAGAAAAGAATTTTCTGCTCAAAGCATTAGCTACTACACTGGCCTTCCCAGGATAATAGTGTAGGGTCAAGTCATAATCCTTCAGTAGTTCCAACCACCTCCTCTGCCTCAGTTCAGCTCCTTCTGTGTGAAGATGTACTTTAGACTTTTATGATCTGTATATACATCACACGATACCCCATATAGATAATGCCGCCAAATCTTCGAAGCAAAAACCACAGTAGCCAAATCCAGATCATGAGTAGGATAATTCTGCTCATAAGACTTCAGTTGTCTAGAGGCATAAGCTATCACCTTCCCATTCTGCATCAGAACGCATCCCAATCCTTTCCAAAAGGCATCAGTATATAGAGTAAAACCTTCAAATCCTGTTGGAAGAACAAGAATGGGAGTTGACACCAGGCGCTGCTTTAACTCTTGAAAACTTTTCTCACACTCCTCAGTCCAATCAAACTTCACTCGCTTAACCTGGCTAGGGGTAAAGCAATGCAAGAGAAGTCCTCCACAAATTTACGGTAGTATCCGGCTAGCTCCAAGAAGCTTCTGATTTCTGCTACATTGGAAGGTCGGCTCTAGCTAATGATAGCTTCAATCTTTTTCGGGTCTACAGATATGCCATCTTTGGATATTACATGACCCAAGAAAGATATTTGATCCAACCAAAAATCACACTTCTGCAGCTTAGCATAAAGTTTCTTCTCTCGAAGAATCTGTAGTACTATCCTCATATGGTCCTCATGCTCCTTTTGGTTCTTGGAATAAATCAAGATATCATCAACGAAAACCACCACAAACTGATCCAAGTATGGCTTAAAAATTTGTTCATCAAATCCATGAATGCTGCTGGGGCATTAGTCAAACCAAACGGCATCACCAAAAACTCATAGTGGCCATATCTAGTTTTGAATGCTATCTTAGGCACATCCCCTCCTTGACTTTGAGTTGATGGTACCCTGACCTGAGATCAATCTTTGAGAATATCCGGGCTCGTTGGAGTTAATCAAATAAGTCATCAATCCTCGGCAAAGGGTACTTATTCCGCACTATTACCTTATTGATTTCTCGGTAATCAATGCAGAGCCGAAGACTGCCATCATTCTTCTTAACAAATAGAACAAGAGCACCCCAAGGAGAAACACTGAGTCTAATAAATCCCCGATCTAGGAGCTCCTGCAACTGATCCTTCAGTTCCTTTAGCTCAGCTGGAGCCATGCGGTAAGGGGCCTTGGAAATAGGTCCAGTTCCAGGAACTAGATCAATGGAGAACTCGACTTCTCAATTCGGGAGCAAATCAGTCAAATCATCAGGGAAGACATTAGGGAATTCTTGAGCTATAAGAATATCCTTCAACTTGGTCTCTTCCTGCTGAAGGTCCTTGACTACAGTAAGAAATCTTTGACCATCATTCATCAGATACCTTCAAGCCTGTAGCACTGATATGAACACCGAGGCTAGGTGTTTCTGACCACCAGTAAAACTGAATTCAGGCTGACTTGGAATTTTGAAGTTGACAGTCTTCTTGAAGTAGTCTACTGAAGCATGATAGGAGGCCAACCAATCCATTCCAAGGATAACATCAAAGAACTTCAGTGGAAGGACAAATAGATCAGCATTTAACCTCCTATCCTCCATGACAATCGAGCAGGATTTGCATACTGTGTCAACCTTCATAATCTCTCCATTTGGAAAAGCAATATGCAACTCTTGCTCCAGAGGAACGGATGTCAATGATGCATTCTTGTCAAGATAGATGTCAGATATGAATGAATGCGTGGCACCCGGGTCAATTAAAGTTTGAGCATAAGCGGTGCCTATTTTAATCATTCATGGATATAAGTGTAATTTGTTTTAACATTAAATATTTAACCTAATTTTTTAGTTAACTATCCATGTATTGCACTAGATAAGAATGTAATACTAAATATGAAATTAAATGGTATACCTGTCAACACAGAATTAGAGACGACAGCATCCTGCTGAGTGAGGGTGAAGACCCTTCCCTGGGTTCTCGGTGGCTGCTGCTGATACTGCTGACTCTCCCTTGACTTGAAGAAGGCTGTTGATCCTTCCGAGGGGAACATGTGGCCATCTTGTGATCAGTTTTCCCACAGAGGAAGCAGGCACCAGGCAATCTGCGACAAGGCCTTCCTGGGTGGAAGTTCCCACAGTGAAGGCAACGAGTCTCCCTATTCCATGGTCCTGCTAGGGCCTGGTGTGTGTGCACCTCTCTTCCTGGCCTGAGCTGGAGGTTGGCTAGAAATAGGCCCTTTCCTCTTTCTCTACTGTTCCCAATCTCTCTGGACTGCATTCATATCCCTCTCAATCACCAAGGCCTTATTCACCATAGCACTGTAAGTGAGAAGCTCAAATGCATTGACTGCTTGCCTCAGTCTGGGTCGCAGTCCCTCAGTGAATTTGGCGATCTTGGCCATTTCATTGGTCACAATATTTGGAGCAAAACGGGCCAACCTGGTGAATTCAGCTTCATACTGAGCCACAAAAAGATTCCTTTGCTCCAATTTGATAAACTCTTATTCCATCTGTCTTTGCACACTCCTGGGGAAGTATTTATCGAAAAATGACTCCCTAAACTCTCCCCAAGAAATAACCTGTCTACCCCATCGCTGCTCCTCAGCTAACCACCAATCATAGGCTTCCCCCTGGAGAAGATAGGTGGCAAATCTGATCCGCTCCATCTCCTAACTACTATGGGCCGTAAAAGCCTTCTCCATGTCTCGCATCCACCGCTCAGCATCAATAGGGTTGGCGGATCCAATGAAAGGGGCAGGGGCAAACTTTTTGAAATCAGCAAAGCTACGGCTAACCCCTTCCAAGGGTTGAGGTAGAGTAGGTTGGGTCAATGGTGTAGATTGAGTGGGTAAGTTTGGCTGAGTTTATGGAGCAAGAGGGGTAGGCTAGGGTTGCGAAATGGTAGGGGCAGGCTGAGTCTGCGAGGTAGTGAAAGCAGGCTGAGTGGACAAAGCATGCAGGATCTGATGTTGCATGTCCCGCATCGACTGCACCATACCCGAGAGAACCTGAAGCATCTCGGTCTGGAGTCGCTGCTGATCAGTCTCGACTTGAGTGACAGGGCCAGCACCACCGGTAGCATCCTGACCTCTCGGTTGACCATCATTACCAATCTGGGAGCCCTCATCATTTTGTTGGCTTCTAGTGCGACGAGCCATTCCTATCTCCTGATAAATTAGTTGTTCATTAATACCATGATAAACTTTGCATTTTAGGCTTTCAAAGCATAATACCTGAAATTCCTATAAAGTTATAATTATCTCAATGTCATCCTAATATTTTGCCTAATGTGTCATCATGATTGTGTCCCTAAGGTCATAACCTAGGCTCTGATACCACTAAAGTTGTCACTCCAGACCTAAAAATTTGAGCTAGGGTGACAACCCGCCGGATGCCAGGCATGCAAGACATCCCGAATTAAGACATAAAACAATATAAGGCAATAACTATATATTCAATCCAAACCATAATTTAAAACAAACCATAACATAAGGTTTGGGCTACAAGCCCTGCACACAAGTACCACTGGGGTTACATCAACATAATGGAACTAATTTATTTAAATAGAAGCTCTATCAACCCTACAATTCCTTCTTCAATCCTGAGGCTCTAAAAACATTATGAGATTTATGAGCTCACACTCAATAAGTAAGTCTATTATAATATAATATAATCATATATCATTTCAAGATATTATCAATCATTTGAAGATATTATCAAATCACATTTACATGAAAAAGCTTTCAATTTCAAATACATTTATCTGGCTATCAGAACATGCTTATCATCAGCTCAAAATAATTTGGAAGCTTAATTATACAATAAATGCCAAATATGCAATGTAAACAAACCCATTGTATTATATAATCACTGTTTTCTTATGTGTCCCATGGCCCTACAACACCCAACTGGTGTATCACTCTTAAATATCCCCTAAGAGGAAGGGTCCTGGTACCAGCGTTATGCCATATATCATAATCAATCACAACATATCATACAGATGTGTGTCCTCCACATATCTTTCCATGTGAAGGTGGATTCCGTATCATAGTCAATCATAACATACCCTATAGATGTGTATCCTCCACATATCTTTTCCTGTGGAGGTAGGTCTCGTATCACTTGGCATTTCACATCATTTCACATCATATGAGAACCATGGCAACACATATAAATATATCTCAATATCATCATCATATTTGCATATCACACATCATGCATCAATATAAGCATAAGTTTCTCACATCACATATACAGTGATTTGTACATTATTAGCAATTGCATATAATTATCTCAATAGTACCAACGTATTTTGCATGGTCAAAGTAATCATATTATTCATATTTGCATATACACATATAAACCATATCTTGCAAAATATTACCAGCTACAATAGTCATAGCAAATGCTTATTTCTAAATTCATGGTACTATTTATTAATTTAATATAAATGAAACTCCATTTTCAACATTTCATAAATATGCATATAGCTATAAATTCAACGATTTATAAATTAAATACTTTATGAAATTATATTTGGCTTACTTACCTCAGTGCGCAATTCCAAATGGTAAATCAGCTATTTGGACATTTGGGTACCTACAGCATCATTTTACACAATTAAGTCTCTAAAATCTGAGTAATAAAGTGCCCCTTAAATTCTATCCCAAATTAATCCTAGGCCCAACTTTGGGCTTGAATATTTCTCAATATATATGCCCAAATGGGGAAGTAAAAATACCCCAAGAAACTAGATTGAATACAGAATCGGGCCATATATTTATTTTGCCATTCCCGACCCAATACAGGGCCCAAATCATAGCTCCAAAGTGGTTCGTGAGCCGGTCCAACAGGACCCAAAACCGGTTCAGCCCAGCCAGCCCGCTCACATCATCTCTACAGCTCCCTGTTTCACCTGAAACAGGGGAAAAAACGTGCCGGCGGCCAGGGCCGCCGCCGGCCACAATCCAGGGTGGCTCGGCCGCCGCTAATCGGCCTGGAGCCGGCCACCGCCGCGGCCGGACTCTTCTCCCACTCTCCCTCTTTCTTTCTCTCTTTCTCTCTCATGGTCCGCCGTGGCTTAGAATTGTACCAGCGGCACAGCCGGCCACCATAGCCGGCCGGACCTCCATCGGACGCATGCCCGACGCCGATGGAGGTCACCGACCGCCGTTCAGGCCCGACGAGGCGGCGAGCACGCTGCCGGACCCGCACCAAGATCAAGACCGACTGCCATGGCCATAGCACGATTGCGAGCATCCTCCCCTTCATTCTCTCTCTCTCTCTCGTTTGATTCCTCCCCCTCTCTCTCCCTTCCTCTCTCTCTATCTTTCTCTCTGGAATGGGAAGGAAGCTCATCTGTTGCAGACGCGGCGAAGATGAGGGGAAGAAAGTGCCCACATCTTCTTTTAAAGCTGATGCTGACGCTTTACAACACCTTAGATCCAGGACTCGGAAATCAAATTGTTATGCGGTAATTGGAAACCCAACCGTCACGCACAAACACGGGAGTCCTAGGCGTCATCCATTACAGGGATCTCACAATTAAGTCTCGCGATACAGGTAATTAAGTCTCGGGGATTACAATAATTAACCAAAATAGATGACCTAAGATGAGAAAGATGACTTGGAAGAACTTCAATTGAAGATTCGATTTCAGGAAAAATAAATAAGCATCTTACAGTAGGAAGCAATCCTCCTGACACAGAGGAAAAATGAATGAATGGCTATCTGGCATAAATAAATAGCAGTCCTAGATGGTGGCTCCAATCTCACAGAAAATTCAATTCAAGCACTAAAAAAAAGATTCATATATTGAATTTTTTTTTTTCTTTTTTTAAAAAAGAAACGATTGTCAATATCCTTTTCAATTGACTGGTATGTGTCCATCAGTCTAATTGAGGGCTTCATAACAGGCTCTTATACTTCTTTTAATCTCCCTAGTTCGAACAGTTCATTTAATCTCGCTAGTTCGAACAGCTCATTAAATTGCAAATATTTGAGCATGCACGCACCAACTACGACAAGAGAAAAAACAAGAAATTTCTGCCTAATTTTTTCTGAGAGACCGCAAACCTAACACAAATATGGACATCAACAAGCACAAGCATCGATATCGCTATTTATCCAAAGGAAAAGAAGAACGAAAGTAAATAAAGAAACATAGAGAAGGTCATCCATCGGACAAAACAGAACAAAAACGAAACTACCGGATCTTGAGAGGCAAACCTCGGAGGCGTGGCGAGCCTTGCATCCCATAAGCTGGAGCGTGCTCTGCAGCACCGGGCGCGTGTATCGGAACGACGAGCTCTCCTTCTCGTCCCCTCTCCTCGTTCCATCGTCAGCAACCACAATGTACAGAAGCGGCAACTCCGTCATCTCCAAGGATCGCTATAAATCCCTCTCCACAAAGAATCCCTACAAATCCCCCACCACAAAACCCATACAAGAATCCATCAACAAACGTCAAACAAGAGCCCAAGAAAACAAACAAATCAAACAAGAACTCCCCGCGTTGGAAATCCCAACCGAGAATCACATCCAAACCAAAATCGACGGGGAAAAAAAAGTGGAGAAAGAGAGCAATGCCGATGTACAGACACGGAATCGAAACGAAAGAACGGGAAAGAGAAGGGAAGCCGAACCTTAGCAGATTGGAAAGGAGGATAATGGGATGGAATAAGGACAGGGCTAGGGCTTTTGTACGAGGAAAGGCTCGATCCGCGGCGCCCAGAACTTCCAACAGGACCTCCGAATCCCTCCGTCATGGCTTCCACGCATCGTCGCGATCGAGGCTCCACTTGTCAGCCTTCGCCTCCCCCCGCCCCTTCTCTTCCTAAAAATAAGCGGCAGCGTCCCTCGCGAATCTCCTACAGAGTCCTTGTTGCTTCCACTTCCAATACCGTTGTATCGGCCGTTCGATGGGAAACGTGGCGGGCCAAAGGGAGGGTCGGACGATGGTTGGAACGCAGCGATGAAGAATTAAATCAGAGGCGTATTAAAATTTAAGAAGGGGAATGATGAGGTAAGCCACGCGGCTCGGAGAGGAAGGAGAAGGACGAGCTCTCCCTCCGCTGGTTGGCAGAATCGTAAATACCGTTGAACACGGGGGGCGATGCGACGAGGTCTTTGTTTTTCGCCCGCCGTTCCTTGGGAATTTCTAAAAAATACACCGCAAAAGTTACCCTCCACACCCGCACTTAAAATATATATATAATTACTTCAATGAATAATGATCTTTTTGTTTGCGTGTGTGTGGGACAGAAGCTTCCCCCGTTCCTTGCGACAATGCGACCGCGGCGCACGTTTAGCGAGATCTGTGGGCTCCGGTGGAAATTATGAAGTGGCATCACATCTTGGGCCCACGTGTCGGGCAGGGGTCCGTTCGTCGAGCACGGGAACCCGCGGTGTGTTCGTGGGTGCACCAATTGGTGCGTTTAAAATGCACGTCTTCCATTTTGTACTGCACCCAACGCCGCGTACTTTGGACTTCGTTGTGCTCGAAAGTATAGATGTCGGATCGATCAATTATTTTAATTTAAAAACATATTTATATTAATAAAAATTAATTTTTAATAAAAAAATTAAAAATAATATAATAAAATTTATGATTTCATTCGATTTGAAATAGAATTGGTTTATAGATGAATCGAATGGATTAATCGATTATTTGGATCATTTATACATCTAATTTTTATGTTAGAAACAGACTAGCTTAACTTCTCGATTCTTGTTCAATCAGCCATTCGGTCGGTCCTCCTGATAATTATGCTTAAAATAAGAAGCCACTTAATTATACATTAATTCAAAATTTGTCCCTATAATTGAACGCTAAAATCCATTCAATATGTTTGATGCTAAATCACTTTTGGGGAGCGTCGGGCAAGAGATGAGCTTTATGGGTCTTCATAAAAATGATGCGATTGCCTCCTATATCCAAAAACCTGCAAGAGAAGTTCCAGATCGTGGTTCCGGTAGGAACCCTCTGACGCTCAAGTTAGCGATTCGAAGAACGGAAATTAAGATGAGATAGTAGAGGTCGAGTCCCCCTCCTCGTTGTGAGTCGGGGTCTTTATATACCTGTTTGGGAGTCCCTCTTACCCTTTGAGGATAATCGTCAGATCATGCCTTCCACCAAGATCGGCTTCGTTAATGGTAGGTGGGCGAATAGCCGCTAAACTCGTGCCATGAATATCGACAATTGTCCATAGTATTCAGTAACCACTAGTGATCTTAGCAAAAGAGAAACGGGTTAGCGGGCCACGTGGAAGTCCTGCGTGAACAGCGATGGGTGATAAAGTTAGTCACGTGGGCCCCAAAGTGCAGCTATTAGGGCAGAAGATGACGTTTGGAGTTGGAGCCAATTGTCCCTCGTAAAGCATTAATTATGTAGTGATTGCATTGTACTATTCGCATGCAAGGCACTGTTCATGCGCATGGGTACTGTTCACAACTAGGCCGAGGGGAAGTCCGAGGCCGAGTGCGGTGGGAGCCAAGGCTGAGGCCAGTTTCATGCGGAGAGAAAAGGTGGTGGTTACCGAGTGGGAGTTAAGGCCAAGGCCAAGCACATCTAAAGCCGAGGGGGAAATGTTATGGCAAATGTGGCAGCCATAAATGTGGGAGAAAATAAGGCAATAAATGCCTTAGAAAAAGTGGATGCACGTGGCCATCAATAAATGCCATAGAGCAAGTGGATGCACGTGGCCTTTGAGCCATAAATGCTTTGGTGCGAGAGATGTCGTGGCCGCGGTAGCTTTGTGGGAGCCGAGGCGAGTGCTGTGGCTGAGGCCGAGGCCGACTTAGATGAGGCCGACTTGGAGTGCCAAGTGAGATGTCGATGGCCGAGCTGAAGTGTCGAGGCGAGATCTGTGACACTCCATTCCGTCATTATGACCATTTCTGCACCATTAAATGCTCCATTGACTCGACCATTGGACATTAATGACAGAAAGTGGTCCTTAGGAGAACCCACGCACGTAACGTGACCCTTTTTCCCTTTTGTTCTCTTTCTTCATCATGACCAGACGCTTGTTGCAGCCGGGAGCAATGCTGTAGAAAAAATTAAATACCCACCTAAGAATTAAGCCATTCAAGATAGCCGCCTAAGAAAATCGTTTGAAAATTGCTATCTTGAGAGGATGTCATCCAAAAATTATTGTCTTTATTGCCCATGGGGTCAACTGCCCCATCACAGTATATTATCCGCTCCATATATCTTCGATGCCTAGCTATCTTTTGGCTAATACTGCTATTCCCCTGGCCTGTTTACGGCAAATTGAGAGATACTTTCGGGATTTTCTCTAGGCATCAATGCAGGAGGATCGCGGTGTTCATCTTGTTGATTGGAACACGGTCTGTATGCCTATGGCCGAGGGTGGACTTGGGATCCAATCGTTGTCTGTTAGAAGACATGCATTGACTGTCAGCATGCCTCTCGGTTCTTGCTTGATCCTCAGTGTTTATGGAGTTCTTTCATGCGTGCTAAGTATGGTAGTTGGATTCCGTCTTGTCCTACTCAGCCTAGCCGGGGGCATTCCTTTTTTTGAAAAGTGGTATGTCATTATGCTCCGTCTATTTTGCACAGTACCTCATGGATGATTGGTGATGGATCTTTGGTGGATATCACTCAGGACACATGGATTGCTGACCTTCCCTTGTCTCGCTAGCTGACTTTTGTGTCTCCTGATATTCCTGAGGGTATTCAGGTCAGTGGCTTTATCTCCCCGGATCGCTCTGGATGGTCATTCTCTTGTTTGTCCAGTTCCTTTGGGAATGAGCTTTGCTGGCGTATCCTCTCTATCCCCCTTCCTTCGGGTGCTACTACTGATTCCAGGGTTTGGGGAAGATCTTGCTTGTCCCGTGCCCCTATGGGGGACCTCCTGTCTCTTTTTAGACCGCACCCTCAGGTATCGATGGAGTTGGATTGGGTGTGGCACCTTATTATTGTTCACCATAGAGTGAGACTTTTTATTTGGAAAATGGCTCAGGATATTCTTCCTACCTGCTCTCTTCTATCTGGGAGAGGGATGAGGATTCTGCCAATATGCCCTGTGTGTGGTATTGAGGAGGAGACGACAGATCATGCTATATTCTACTGCCCTAGGGCTAGCCAGATTTGGCAGATGTCTGGTACCTGTCCTTGGGTGTCGGATTCTGGCTCTTACTGCAGCTCTTTCTTGAGGCTATTGAAGCAAGGCAGAGGAAGGGGCACCTATCAGCGGGGTTCTTTGTAGGCTTATACTGCTTATCAAATCCGGTTATCTTTGAATTGGATTCTATTCTCGAATGAGCGACTCTCCCCTGGTAGGGTGTTTATGGCGGCTGTTTCCCTTTATACAGAGTATATCTCCCATCATGGGTTTCTTGATTCTGCGAACCCTGGCCACTGGGTCTCCCCTGCTGCTGCGGCAGCGAACCGGCGTACGGTTTTATATCTCTTGGGAGCCCCCCCTCTAAGGTTTGTTAAAATGAATTTTGATGGAAGTGTCCGTGGAAGATGTACCGGATCGGCCTTTGTTATTCGTGATGCGGATGGCACGATGCTGGCGACAGGAGGGTTTGGTTTGCTTGATGTTACGGTACTTCTGGCCGAACTATATGCGGCATGGGCAGGTATTTCCTATGCTATTCGGATCCTAAGTGCCCGTGATCTTATTATTGAAGGCGATTCTATCACTGTCATCCGCTGGATCCAATGGAAGCCCAGTTCCCTCATGCCGACTATTCCTTTACTATGCGACATCCGCACTATGATTTTGGAAGCTCCTAATAGTCAGATTAGTCATGTCCACCGCGAAGCTAATGTAGTGGCAGATTGGATTGTTGCCAGGGTGGCCTCTCATTCGGGCAGCTGGAGCTGGAAACAAGGCAACCCCTGTCACTCGATCCTTTCTTAGTTATTGTATTTGATATATCGGATATGATCCATTCTAGAATGGTGTAATTACCTATCTGTACCAAAAAAAATAGTCCTGTACCACGTTATCTTCGGATAAAAATCCAATAAACATTACTTTTAAAGAAAATCTTTGAAATAGTTTAAATGCTTACAATATTCGACCTTTAGGAAAACTTCCAAATGTTCAATACGTATTATATCTATTCTTAAAACTGAGGATCAAACATTTAATTCTTAAATCCATGATCCCTTTGGCTTTCATCAATAATTTTGACTCGCCATTCGTTTTTCCAAATGCTTCTTATTTCTAACTAAGTTGAGTATAACTATGCAGTAATAAGTAGTATTCAAATAGATATTCTTAATTAGCTCAAAATCTATTCCATATGAGGCACATTTCTAAGACCAAGTAAAGGAGGGACGACTTGTGGAAATCCCGTTCCCTGAGGCGGAGGCTAAGAATATGGCGTCTTTCGTGCCACGATTTTGAACGCGTCAAATCGAATGGGAACGCTCTTTTAGCGGGTTATAGTGGTTTTCACTCCACGACTTTGAACAACGCGGGAAGCAAGGGGAGTAGTTGGGTCTTGGGTCAATCGATCGCATGTTAAATTATTATAAAAAATTTGGTAGCAAAATTAAAGTAAAATATATTTTTCATTCTCAATGCTTTCATTACAAATTTAGTCTGGTACTTAAATTTTTAATTATTATATTATAGTTTTTTTTTTTTTCCCCTCATCCCTTGTAACGGAATGCGACAAATGTTATAGTTTTAAAATATGGGAGGCAAAACTATAAAAACTCAAAGCTGAGGTTTAAAAAGAATTTTGAGTGTAAGTTCAGTGCAAGTTGGCTTAAAATTAATTATATAATACATATGTATATAATGACATGTTAGCAAAGGTTATTGCTACATGTTTAAGGGAAAAAAATATTGGCGGAAGAAAGTATATATATTATATTTTGAAAATGAGGAAAGCTGATCAAAGATAATAATGGAATATATTTGCCTCTTTTATCTTTTATATAGTTATTAAATCAGTGTGCACAAAAAATTAGAACAGATGACAAAAATAATTATGCAATTAAGGACTCATTCTTTGCTAGATATTATAAAAGTTACTTAAAATTTTATATTTTTTTAATTTAATATTGCTCAAACAATATTTCTATATTCTTTTGTATATTAAAAAATGATTCTCATATTTGTTATCTATATTATTTTAAATTATAATTTTTCTAAATAAGTTAATAAGATATATTTATTTCTCATGATACCATTAATATATTTTCAATCATTCTTTGCATGTTAATTGAAGCTCAATTTTGTCTTTCTAAAATATTTCCAACTATACTTTTGATATATGCATTAATCATATATAAATTTTATTTTTTTAAAAAATTATAGTTATTATTTACTAATTAAATAATATTATTATTTCTTTATAAAACACAAATTATGTCATAAAGAAGATATTTTTATTTTAATTGTAGAATCTTTTATCTGGGGGCATAAAAATATTAGTTGAGCTGAAGATGACTTATGACCCAATCCAATCCACCGGATGGATCAATTTGCCAATATTCCAGCTATTGATTGAAATGGAGTTTTTCTAAACCCTCACTTCAAGGCTTGGCAAGTCCTTTCTTCATCCAGGGCAGGCACATCCTGGAGAAGAAAGCATCTGCAAATAGGATTTTGATTAGGCATTTGAAAATTTTGGAGCAGCCACTTTTTCTTAAAAGATATTGAGATGCTGGACCCACATAAAGATGTCATGAGATAGGAAATTACATCTTGAATGAGTTTCAACTAATATGATGAATTTATAGGATTTTTTTTTTTTTTTATAGATGTCTTCCAATGTTCGGATATTGCATTGAAGGCAAAGCATGCGATGAATGAATCTCCAACAGATATCTGATCGAGGGGGAAAAATATGGCTCTATGTCACACTTTTTCGTATCATATATTTATTATTGGACTGCATGACCACATCAACCAATACAGCTCTCATCTCAAAGTGTCTCAACTCTGGAACTTAATCTTCATAAAAATTACACACCAAGACCGTTTGAAAATTGCATCAGAATTTAATTATGATGTTTCTGCGTTCTATAAGCGTTTTAAATTAATTTAAAACTCTTTTGTCACCTGATGTTAGCTTCTCTACGTTTGATCCCCCTCCAATGAATCCTGAGCTATATTAGGAAAAATCTCTTAATGGAATAAATTCATGGAATATATATATATATATGAGATGATAACATATATATACCATTCAAATCTCTCACATTCTCTCCATTCAAATCCAATATTTGATTTGAATTGTTTTGTAATCTTCTTCTTAGTTTTCTTTTGAAATCACTTTTAAATATTTTTTTGCCCTCAAATAACTCCTATAATTTTTCTAATTATTCCTGGAACACCACACTTTTCCAACGGTGTGACATAAATGAGATAGAAGATATAATATATTTTAAGGGGTGGAAAAACTTGTCTCACGTGTGAACGTTCTGAATGTTTTCCGTGAACAAGTCCGCCAGCGAATTTATGCACTCTGGTCGACTGATTTAAGTGACAGAATATAATATTAGGTCTAGAGAAGACTTCTGTGTGTTGATATCGACATAGCATCGGTTAGTCTACTCTCGTACGCGTTCTCTGGCTGAGATATCAACTGGGCGCAAATTCTACACGCTGATGGAAGAAATGGCGATAGTCTATCGTTTTTACCAAATCGTTATTAAAAAAAAGAAGAAGAACGGTCAAATATGGTCCCAAACAGTAGAAATAAAGTTGACTTGGATTAAGATTGAGCAACCCAAGAACTCAACTAAACCTGACCCATGAACCTGTTTCATTACAAGAAAGCCCACTGGCCCATTTTGTTATAAGAAAGCAAGATCGACAAGGTCCACACCAACTTGAGCCATCACAGCCCAAAAGAGATCCAACTGGTACTTATCCATATCACTTAACGGTTATAAACCACCAAATCAACTTCCATTTCTCGATGTGGGACTATTGGAAGGGGCATCACAATCTATCCCCCTTATAGAGCAACATCAATCATAACCACCAAGCAAGATTCTAGAGGTGACCCCCACAGGTTCAAGAAGTGGCTTTCATCCTCCATGGATGTAGCACTTTGTCTGTGTAGCACTTAGCTCTTGCACTTAGCCCCATATAGTAACGACCCAGTCCCAAGGCCCATAGCACCCATAAGCCCGTTTCGTTACAAGAAAGCACAAGATGGACAAGATCCATACCAATTTGGGCCACCACATCCCAAAAAGATAGACAAGATGAATGGGAAAAGCTACAACAGAAGAGAAAGATATGCCTCACCAAAGTTTAGGAATACAAAGATTTTGCTTCATGCATTCCTCACCCGCTACATGGTTGCAAAAGGATAAGTCTGAGTTTGTCAAAAGGATAGAAAAGAACTCTAAGAATCAACATACAAATTTTACTTGGAATAAATTGGCCAGCCAGATTTTAAGACCACAACCATAGCCATTAATCCTAGTCATAACTATTCTGGAATAGCTTTATAAATCTCACATGCCCATAAAGTGTTGCTGAAGGCTTTCCAGATCCATTCTTCAACTTCCTTCCATGTTTAGGCCCCCAACCAATATCCCTCCATCTCTCTCTCTTTTTTTTTTTTTCCTTGGGAACGCAAGGGATTACTAAATAAGATCCTCTCAAACTAACTCCCTTCCACATGCATCAGCCAACACTCTGACCATCCCCAAACCTAATGTTTAGATGGTCGCTCATGCTGACAAACACCTCATAACATGGATTTAAGTCGTGCTTATTACTAAGGCATTCTTAATTCTTTATTGAAAATGCTCGTATCATCAGTTTCTCCATGAGTTATGTTTATATGGTGCAACACATTTGCCTCCTCTAAGATGCTCATTGCTCACTTTTCCCTCTCAGCATTATCATGCATCCATTTCAACATTTCTTTTATATCATATCAATCTCTTTAGTTGAATTCTCTGCATTGCAAAACATTGTGAATACAAAAATGAAGGTGTTATAGCTGAAATATAATTTGCTTTGTTGTACCATGTATTTGTCTTGTAACACCTCAAAAGCACCTAAGCATCTTCTCCACCTACCCCTAGTATTACTAATGTCTTTTCATAATATAAGCAAAAATAGCTTAAAAGCTCCAACTTTTGGATATCAATGAATCTACTGGATAAACCATGTGAAGACTAATCATAAATCAACCAAACAATAACAAACTCATGAGTTGGTTATCTGCATAAACTCCCACCAAAACAAATTCTAAATCAACCACCAAACAAGCTGCCAACAAAAGATTCCTACTTACATTTCACTAAACCCCCATAAAATCATCTCCCAAAAAACTCAAAAACCCAATTTGACCCACACTGAGACCTCAAACCAACTTATTACCAACATGATGACAAACTATCTAAAACTCTATCACCAAAAGCTCATAAAACTCTGAGATTTGAATTGAGTACACACGCATGAAGGAACCTTAACACCACTATCAATGCCTTAGAAAGGGCATCTACATATAACTCAATAATGAAAATATGCACAAAAATCCTAAAACATATAGGAGTTTGTGATTTGGAATATCTTTCCATCATCTGAAAGATCCAAGATAACAAACTGTTCACACCATAGAATCTCATGACCATCAATTTTAACATTGGCTTATGCTGATCTCTACTGTCATTGATTTACATTTTTTCAAAGAAAAAGCAGAAACAATTCGTGTCAAACACTTGGAGAAACACCTTCAAGGTTTGAAATGTAAACCTCCTCTCACTGGAAGATGGGCACAAACAAGCACTGGGCAGTAACTCCATTTGCAAATAATGTCACATACACTTTATGCTTATTTACAGAGTTTAATCCCTTATAAAACATTCCTCTCTAATTCAAATGTAAAATAACCTTTTGCTCTTCTTACAAATAAATGACATATCCTCAATTTTCTCTTCTTACCAATCGATGACATATCCTTGGTATGAAGCATATACACCACTACACAATTGGACTAAATATTAAACAAAGATCAAGTAAATCTGGGCAACCAAATCTGGTTTGACTGTACAGGTCTACAAAGAATCTGATACAAGCATATCCCCTAGAAAAGTCAGAAGGGATGGAGACTGAATTGACCACAGAGACACATCTTTTTCCTTGATATAATATGGAACAACACTTTAAGCCTAATGAACTATGCTGATTTTCACAGATTGACGTCAAATCAGAGTTAAAAGCTGACTGACATATACAGTTCAGCATAGCTGCTTCATGCATAAAGAGAGAAGCATGACATGATTTCACTATGAAAAATGCACATTCTAAAAGAAACAGCCTTCCCAAGATACCTGTCAGAATTGCAATATCTTGAAGAATTGCCTTCCTTCCGTTACCAAAGCCAGGTGCCTTAATTGCAGCAACATTGAGAATACCCCGAAGCTTACTCACAACAAGGTTTGCCAAAACTTGCTCAGTTACATCCTCGGCAATTATGAGCAGAGGAGCTCTCAATTGTGTTGTCTTCTCCAACAAGGAATAATTTCCTTTATTGTTGAAAGCTTTTGATCACTCACTAGAACTCTGGCATTTTCAAATTCCGCAAACAACTTCTCAGGGTTAGTGGCAACTTGTGGGGAAAGATAGTCTGTGTCAATCTGTAAGCATGATTACTGAACATTAGGCACAAAACAATCACAGTTTCAAGATATTTCAATCGTGAGTCACCTCCATTCCTTCCTCAACCTCAACGGTTGTCTCAAATGATGATGAAGACTTAATAGACAAAACACCATCAGGGCCAACTTAATCAATAGAATCAGCAATCATGTTGCCCACAAAGTCATCACTGCCAGCTGAGATAGAGGCAATAGCTGTGATAACAGATATTATAATTTTAGCAATGTTTCCCTTGAGAATTCATATTTCTGCATCCAAAAAGAAAGACAATTATGATATACTCATCTGATGTTCATACAAGCATTTAACATCACACAGATTCAGCTCACAGATACAAAGGCTTGTTAATACCTTTAATATCATCCCATCCCCTAACAGGCCGAGCTTTCTTTTCAAGCTTCTCAACTAGCCCCTGCACAGTCTTGTCAATTCCCTTCTTGATATTAACAGGATCTGCCCCAGAAGTAACACTTAATGAACCCAAGTTTATGTTTTCACAAGCAAAAACTGATGAAGTCATGGTCCCATCACCAGCTGTGTCATTTGTCTTGCTTGCAACCTTCAATAAAGATAATTAAACACGAACATCAAACCCCAACCCCCCAAATACAATTGCACTTTAAAATCTATCAAATCGTAATCTTTTTTTTAAATAAAACTTAAAAGATTACAGGTCATGACACCCTAATTACCAAAAGGCAGAACAAAAGAAGGATGCAATGAAACAAAGTGTATACCTCCCATATCAAAGCTGCACCTGCATTCTCCATGGGAACAGCAAGCTCAATAGTGCGAGTAATTGTAACCCCATCCTTAACCACCTTGGGATTTCCAAGTTCATCCAACGCAACCTTCTCCTGAATAGAGCAGAGTGGAGAAAGCATATTCATATAACCGACCCCATGTAGTTGGGAAAAGGCTTACATGAGTTGAGTTGAGTTGTATCCAACACAACATTCCTCCCTATTTATTACAAGCAAACATTAACAGATAGGTCCCTTGGTATAATCTAATGAATCCAGTAAAGCTGGTTGGACTGGTGCCCAACCGAGCCCATTGCCTAAGCCCTCTTGTTTTTCCTTCTCATGCGTAACCTCCCAAACCTTTCTGCCCTTCTCATGCGTACAACCTTTCCCTCATTCTCTTCTTCTCCATCCGACCACAACCATCCATTGCTGTCTGCCAGGCTACTCCATCACCCTACACCCACCTCCACTTCATCTCTCTCTCTCTCTCTCTCTCTCTCTCTCTCCATCCCTACACACCCCCCCCCAAAAAAAAAAAAATAAAAAAAATAAAATAAAATAAGAGCCCTCTTTCTCCCTTTCCTTCTCCAATTTTCTATTATTTTCAATCAATTAATGAGATCCTCCCTCTCCTAGCTCTCTCTCCTTCTCTGTTGCAGAACTTCTTCCCCTCAATCCAACCCAATGGTATATCTCTATTGTATAGGGAGAGGTGACCAACATCTTGGACAAGGAGATGTCGAATTTGAGACCCAACTTCTAGCTAGAGGCCTAATGAAGGTAAATATATTTCTAATTAAGTTTCAAATTTTCAGAATTTTATTTTATTAATTATAATTTTTTTTATAAATAGCATCGATATTTTAGGAAATAATTAAATTTGAGAATTATGTGGGTTTTAATGAGGTTCTCAAACCTAATACTCTAGAGGCTAAATTTTGATATTTAAATTATTTAAGATTGTCAAGTGTTAGAGGTTTGGATTAAGTAGAAGAGATTTTCTTGTTCGATCAAGCTTGCTTCGTAAGTAACCTCAACCTAACTAGAATTTTTAACTCTTTATCCTTGAAAATATATACTTCTAAAATTATGAATTATATATTATGAAACACTTCTTTTAGATGAAATACATATACTTTTCTAGATGCTCAGAGTTTCAAAATGTGTCAGTCCATAACAGGGCAATTGACACAAAATTAGTATATGTGATGCATGCCACAACGATCACACATTTGTACATATAAGGCACATATCATGCTTAATAACTAAATACTTCAACATTTATTTTACAAAATGTTCCTTCTCTTAGATTTCTTTGAAAATTATACGTCCATAATTAGAGAGTCATGTTTATTATTGAAATTATGGAAAACCTTTGCATAAAACCTTGAAAATTTATACCTTTGAATATGCTTTAGATTCTTCCTTAAAACCATGCATGTCTAACTATTTGAAGCTCTTGGATAAATTATATACGTTTTGAAAATTTGGTAAACTCTATAAGCAATTAATATAATTTGGAAAGCAAGAGAAATTGAACTAATAAATTTTAGAGTTGAGATTTACATGTTTTAGAATCTAAGTTTGGTTATGTTTGGATCCTACCAATGGAGTCATACGGTGGCACTTTGATCATTTCAACCTGATCACTTTAGACTTACTCCACATGGGTTGTGGTATCTTGGACCTACTCTGCAGGGACTAAATATGGTCCTTTAAACCTTGTCAGAGAGATAACATGGCCATAATCATATAGATTGATAAGCTGAAAAATACTAAAGGAATTTGACCTCTTTGGACCTACTCTGCATGGGATAAATGCAATATTTTAGATCGACCCTGGAGGGACCAAATGTTATACTTTAGACCTACTTTGCAAGAGCAAAATGTGGTACTTTAGACTCTGTTATAGGTTAGTATGACCATAGTCATATACTGATGAGTTAAAACTTATTTCTGGAACCTAATCATTTTGGACGTACTCTATATGGGTCAAATGTAGTATTTTAAACCTACTCTGCAGGGACTAAATCCGTACTTTGGACTTGTTCCACAAGGGCAAAATGTAGTAGTACTTTGGACCCTGACATAGATTATGTGGCTATATTCATATAGACTGACGAGTTGAAAATTGTTTTTGCATAGTTTTTACATTTCTTATTAGAAGCATATGACATCTTAATTGTGAAAAAAGGGTCATAAATTACCTCTTGCAAAATACAAGTGCAATTTTGATTATGGAAATCATATCTATGTTAACTAAATTATTTTGTTCTGCAAACGCAAAAAATTATTTGAAGTGTATTTTATTGTATTTGATTACATTCTAGTTCTTAAACTCACAATTTTAGTGACTGGAGGTGAGCTCAGGGCAAGACTCTAAACTTAGTGTAGAACCAAATTCGTTGTTTTAGTTTTTGCTATTAAAAACTTCTTTTTCTATGCTGTGTTGTTAAACTTTTGGAGAAGACAAATTGTTTTGTTGGTCGGGTCATAGATTTGTTGTAAATTTGTTTTACATTTAGCTTTTAACAATGTTAAATGTGGCTATTTTTGGATTGGCATGTGGCCAATTCAACCTACTAGAATTTGATATAATGTTACGGACCAGGGCTGGGGGCGTGCCATCGGTTGGGGGCCTGACAAATATATATAATGCAACCAGAGTGCAAGACATGAATTTTGAGCAAAACAAGAACTCCTTCTTAAGCCAAGAAGAAAACCATTATCCAATATAATAATGGTAGAAACGCGAACAGAATATTGATCTTTTCCGAAGTAAAATGGAGTTCATGGAATACCCCCGACGGCATTTGCGAGCTTCTTGACACCGGACTGGAGGAAGGACCCTCCATGTCTGGTCGAAAGCGATCTCCTTGGCCTTGGCGCGCACCACCAAAAGCCTCGGCCTCTGCTCCTCCTCAATGCCTCCTGCTACACACCCACAACGCAAATAATTATATTCGGAGGACAAAAAACCATCAGAGACATAAACCAGAGAAGGATTTAATAAAGGTGCTCGCAAGTAACCACCACTAAGAGCTTTTTTCCCCTTTACATGCAAAATCTCACAACAAATGAATCAAAATCCGAAAGCTAGCAAAGTGTGGGAGAGAGAGGCAGCGAGGGGAGCGAAGGATGGAGGCTGAGGAGACCGCATTTGCAGTCGCCATTTCCGTGGAAACGGATCGAGAGCCTTTCGATGAAAGGCAGCTCTTTTTTTTTTTTTTTCTTTTTTCCTTTTTCTTGAGAGGAGTATTGCGTTCCGGGAGGAAGTAGGGAGAGGATGAGGAGGAATCCTGCTGCCATGGAATCGAATAAAGGTGTGAAGGGTCGACTTCCTTCCAATGCCGACGACATAACATTGAACCTGAGAGGGTGGATATTAATTTCCTCAGCTTCTAATGAAGATGTAGGGCCAGGCCATGTTCTGTGACCATGCGGCCCACTAACAGGTGAAACATGCATGGACGGCTGAAGATTTTGATCAGTTCACGATGAAAGATCTTTTTAAAACTTTCTTCAGTCTCTGTTGCCTTGGAAAACACTTTGTACACCGGCCCCGGTGCAGCAACGCTGACATGGGCTACACCGCATCTTCTGATTGGTTCACGTGGATCCGACGTGGATGACCTGACAGGCGGTATGGCTGGGCTTCGACGTAACGTTCTGAACGTGACGGACATTTAATGCTGTTCGCTTTTTTTTAAAATTTTTGTTCGGACGAAAATGCCCTTTCGCTCCATTTTACGTTTTATGTCATCTGTGCAAGAAGAACTCTGTTTCTTCCAGCTTAGAGGCTGAAAATACTTCAGCTACTGGACTGGAAAACCTTGATACTGGAGTCAGGAGTCTGTGTAAAAAAACTTCTGGAGGAAATGTCAGCCGCAGCACAAAGTAAAAACTCTTTCTTCCCACTTCTTTATTATATCAACAGTTTTTTTTTGGTTAGAGTTAGTTAATGCGTTTAATGCGCGGGTAACTACCTTAGAACGAAATAGTTATGACACTTTGAGAGTCATAACTGTTTTGTAAATATTTCAGCTTTGAAAGTCTGGTCGACAGGAAATATTTCAGCTTAGAGGTTGAAAAACCTGGCTACTGGAGTCTACTGGAGGCTTCAAATATAAAAGTTAATCCAATGAGATTTTCCTTGCCAAAACCTCACGTAGATTTTCCCAGCGACACCCCAGACGAAATCCCACGACACCCTAGCTTTAGGGCGACGACACCCCAGTTAAAAATTGACGACACCCAACTGATCACGGCGGCGAGAAGGCCCGCGACAACCAAGTTACTAAAATTTAATTTTATTTATCAAAAAAAAAAATACATTAGCCCTTACTGGGGCTTATCTCCTTCAGTCGCTGCGTCGGCGATGTGATGCTGGAGGGACGCTACTTTCCCCTCCAGGTGGCTATTGGCCCGACGCAGGACCTCTATCTCTTTTGTAACGGCCAGGTATTTCTCGGCCGCCTTGATGAGTCGCTCGCTGCTTGCGAGCGACTCAGCATAAACCACCGCGTCGATGGTGACGGTTGGGGGTCGCCTGCCATGGCTGCCAGTAGATCTCACCTCGCCTCTGGAAGCCATCTTGTGGTCAGTTCAAGTGGAAAGGTGAGTAACGATGGCATTCCCCCATCCTTATTTAAGGTTCCCCTGGCGGGTGTTTTGATTGCCACGCGCCACCATCTCAGAGGTTGTTCACAGGAATCGAATTGGTGCGCCACCACGCCCCCCCCTCCACGTTGAGTTTCGAGGGATGGGGAACAGAACAGAGGTTCGGGAAGCAAACCGTCAGAAGTTTAACATCGTCCCAAGAGAAAATTCACGACACCCAAGGATAATTTGGATTTCGGCCAAAACTCCTTCGCGACACCCATGTTGAAAGCTCACGACACCCTCGCTTTAAGGCGACGACACCCATGCGTCGAACTGATCACAGGGAGAACCCCCGCGACACCCCTTCTCGAATTCGGCCGAAACTCCCTCGTGACACCCCAGTTGTAAACTCACGACACCCTAGCTTTAAGGGGACGACACCCATGCATTAACAGTGAACCCACGGGTGTCGTCGCCATAAAGCTAGGGTGTCGTGAGTTTACAACTGTGGTGTCACGAGGGAGTTTCGGCCGAATTCGAGAAGGGGTGTCGCGGGGTTCTCTCTGTGATCAGTTCGACGCACGGGTGTCGTCGCCTTAAAGCTAGGGTGTCGTGAGCTTTCAACATGGGTGTCGCGAAGGAGTTTCGGCCGAAATCCAACTCATCCCTGGGATGTCTCGGGGATTCTCTCCGTGTTCAGTTCTCAGCACGGGTGTCGAAGCATTGATCCGAGGGTGTCGTGAGCTTTCAAGTGGGGTGTCGCGAAGGAGTTTCGGCCGAAATCCAAATCATCCTTGGGTGTCGTGAATTTTCTCTTGGGACGACGTTAAACTTACGACTGTTTGCTTCCCGAAACTGTTCTGTTCCCCATCCCTCGAAACTCAACGTGGAGGGCGGGGCGTGGTGGCGCACCGATTCGATTCCTGTGAACAACCACTGAGATGGTGGCGCATGGCAATCGAAACACCCGCCAGGGGAACCTTAAATAAGGATGGGGGAATGCCATCGTTACTCACCTTTCCAGCTTGAACTGACCACAAGATGGCTTCCAGAGGCGAGGTGAGATCTACTGGCAGCCATGGCAGCCGACGCCAACCGTCACCATCGACGCGGTGGTTTATGCTGAGTCGCACGCAATCAGCGAGCGACTCAGGCTGGCGGTCGAGGAATACCAGGATGTTTCAACAAAAGAGATAGAGGTCCTGCGTCGGGCCAATAGCCACCTGGAGGGGAAAGTAGCGTCCCTCCATCGCCAGATCGACGACGCAGCGACCGAAGGAGACAAGCCCCAGTGAGGGCTAATGTAATTTTTTTTATAAATAAAATTAAATTTTAGTAACTTGGTTGTCGCGGGCTTTCTCGCCGTGGTCAGTTCTAAGCACGGGTGTCGTCGCATTAAGCTAGGGGTGTCGTGAGCTTTCAACAGTGGTGTCTCTAATGACTTTCGGCCGAAAACCAATTCTCCTAGGGTGTCATGGGGATTGTCCGTGCGGTCAGTTCTAAGCACGGGTGTCGTCGCCTTAAAGCTAGGGTGTCGTGAGCTTTCAACGTGGGTGTCTCGAAGGAGTTTCGGCCGAAATCCATTTCTACTGTGCTGTCGGAGGGATTCTCCGCGCGGTCAGTTCTAAGCCACGGGTGTCGTAGCATTGGAGCTAGGGTGTCAGTAGATTTCAACTGGGGTGTCGCGTAGGAGTAGCTGTTCATGAATGCGTGCCTATATTTTCACAGTTGATGCTGAAAATGTAGATCGGAAAGAAGAAGATAACACTCCCGGCCGTGCAGCTTCACCCGTCGTTCCAAATGCAGTGGATGATATTGTAGTTCCTCAAACTGGGATGGAATTCAATTCAGCCGATGATGTATATACGTTCTACAATGGATACGCGAAACGAGTTGGCTTTGGAATCACAACAGTGTGTAGCAGGGCCAACAACAAAAAACAACTTTGCTTCAAGCACCTGGCGTGTTGGAGGCAAGGAAAATCCAGAAAATCAGAGAAGAGTATGAATCATAGGGATACTGGGAAAGTTGGTTGTATGGCATCCATAAAAGCAAGACTGAATGCTACAAGTGGTAAGTGGATTTTGGATGAGGTTTCTCTAGAACATAACCATGGGCTCTCCATAACATCAGCTGGTTATCTACGGTCGCATAGGAGGATCAGCACACCAGAGAAGGCAGAGATCAGCAATTTACATGCCGTGAATGTTCCGACGACTCAGATATACTCTGCCATAGCAAGGAGAAAAGGGGGCAGAGGACAATTGGATTTCACCGAGAAGGATGCTCGTAACTTCATTAGTCGCGAACGTCAGTCTAAGCTGAAAGAAGGAGATGCTCAGTCGATGGTAATTCATTTTGCCGAAATGCAACTCAAAAATCCCAATTTCTTCTACTCCTTAGACCTCAATGATAATGGTCATCTGAGGTCTGTCTTCTGGATTCATCCAAGGTCAAGATTGGCATGCACATACTTCGGTGATGTTCTAAGCTTTGACTCAACTTACTTGACAAACAGATATCAAATGCCTTTTTGTCCATTTGTTGGGTGAACCATCATGGACAGTCAACCTTGCTTGGATGCGCATTGTTGTCTGATGAGAGTACTGAGACATATAAATGGGTTTTTAAGACTTGGCTGGATGCAAATGGTGGTCAAGCACCTATTGCCATGATTACTGATCAAGATAAGGCAATCGAGGCTGCTGTCAAAGAAGTTTTTCCTAATACCCGACATCGATTTTGTCTTTGGCATATATTGAAGAAGATACCGGAAAAGATTGGCCACATTTGCA